>NIUQ01004515.1:0-13598 GCA_002796945.1 Plectus sambesii
TAAGTCCATCGGTCATTATGCCTGTCAAATGTAACCAACTGCAGCTTAAATCTTTTTGCTTTTTTATATTTACATCTCATCTTGTTTAATCGCCTTGTCAAATAACGCGAGAGGGCTGATTTCAGTCTGCCGCTTCAGAGGGGGCCACTTTCAGTCTACGCTCTCGAGAGGGGGCCTTTCAGTCTAAAGCGCTTTAAGGGGGGCTATTTTCAGTCCACCACCCTGAGGGGGCCGTTTTCAATTTTATCCCTAATGACAACTCTTTTTTAATGAATCACCTTAGAAAAAGGTATCACATGAGTAAATAATAAAAAAACTACCAAAATAAAAACGATCACTTTTTTAATTAATTGAAATACTACTGCTGCAATGGATTGCATGAAGTAATAAATAATGCTTCGCCTATAATAGCATGTCAGACCAAGATTAAATTGCGCAAGCGCATTTCCTTGCTCTGCGGATCTCGTGAACCATTTGACAGCTTCTTCATTCGATGCAAGTACACCGAGACCGTTCAAATACATATTGCCAAGACGATACTGCGCATCTGCATTGCCTTGTTCTGCTAATGCTGAAAGCCATATAATAGCTTCTTCAGTTGATTGAGGTATAACTTCCCCATTCAAATACTTATTACCTAGATGACATTGCGAATCTGCATTTCCCTTTTCTGCTGATTTTCTGTACCAGTAAACAGCTAATTCAGCTGAGTGAAGGACGCCTTGCCCGTATTGGTACATTATTCCAAGTTTATTTTGTGCATGAGCATTTCCCTGTTCTGCTGATCTTGTGAACCACTGGACAGCTTCTGTGTTTGATTGTTGTACACCTTCACCATTCATATACATAGTACCCAATTCACATTGCGCATCTACATCTCCTTGCTCTGCTGATTTTCTATACCATTTAGCGGCTTCTTTGTTTGATTGAGATACACCTTTCCCATTCTTATACATGAATCCAAGGTTCCTTTGCCCAGCTAAATCTCCTTGTTCTGCAGCTTTCTGGTACCATTTAACAGCTTCTTCATTTGATTGAGGTGTACCTCTACCATTTAGATATAAATTTCCCAGGCAAATTTGCGCATTTGCATTTCCTTGTTCTGCTGATTTTGAATACCATTTAACAGCTTCTTCATTTGATTGAAGTATACTTTCACCATTTAAATACATATTTCCCAGGTGAAACTGCGCATCTGCATTTCCTTGTTCTGCTGATTTTGTGTACCATTTGAAAGCTTCCTCATTTGATTGAGGTATAATGTCACCATTCAAATACATGTTTCCTAATCGACATTGCGCATCAGCATTTCCCTGTTCTGCTGATTTTGTATACCATTTAAAAGCTTCTTCATTTGATTGAAGTGTACCTTCACCATTTAAATACATATTTCCCAGTTGAAACTGAGCATCTTCATTTCCTTGTTCTGCTGATTTTGTGTACCATTTGAAAGCTTCCTCATTTGATTGAGGTATAATGTCACCATTCAAATACATGTTTCCTAATCGACATTGCGCATCAGCATTTCCCTGTTCTGCTGATTTTGTATACCATTTGGCCGCTTCTTTGTTTGACTGAGATACACCGTAACCATTTCTGTACATAAATCCTAGGCTGTTCTGGCCGGCTCCATCTCCTTGTTCTGCAGCTTTCTGAAACCATTTAACAGCTTCATCATTAGATTGTGGTACACCATCCCCATTCAAAAAGATATTTCCCAAGTGACATTGCGAAACCGCATTTCCTTGTTCTGCTGATTTTGTATACCATATGAGAGCTTCTAAATTTGATTGCGCTACACCTTCACCAGTCTGATAAAGGAATCCCAATTTGCTTTGGCCAACTGCGTCCCCTTGTTCTGCAGCTCTATGATACCATTTAACAGCTTCTTCAATTGACTGAGGTATACCTTCCCCGTTTATATACATGTTGCCCAGGTGACATTGCGCATCTGCATATCCTTGTTCTGCTAATATTGTATACAATTTGATTACTTCTTCATTTAGTTGAGGTTTGACTTCCCCATTTAAATACATACTTCCCAGACGAAATTGCGCATCTTCATTTCCCTGATCTACTGCTTTTTTGTACCAAAATACAGCTTCTTCAGGTGATTGCAGAATTCCCCGCCCATACTGATACATCTCTCCAAGTTTATTTTGTGCATTTGCATTTCCTTTTTGTGCAGATTTTGTGTACCATTCAACAGCTTCTTTATCTGATTGCAGAACACCTTCACCATTCAAATAAATATTTCCAAGGCGAAACTGCGCATCTGCATTTCCCTGGTCCACTGATTTACTGTACCAACTGAGAGCATTTTCAGATGATTGAAGAACACCACGTCCTTGCCGATACATCTCTCCAAGTTTGTATTGCGCATGAGCATTTCCCAGTTCTGCTGATTGTTTATACCATTTGACGGCTTCTTCATCTGACTGAAGTACCTCAAAACCATTTTCATATATCAATCCAAGGTTCATTTGTGCATCTGGGTTTCCTTGTTCTGCTGACATTGTAAACCATTTAACTGCTTCTTTATGTGACTGAGGCACACCTTCTCCATTCAAATATAAATTTCCCAGGCAACTTTGCGCATTTGCATTTCCTTGTTCAGCTGATTTTGTATACCATTTCATAGCTTCATCATATGATTGAAGTACTCCTTCCCCATTCAAATATATATTTCCAAGGTGAAACTGCGCATCTCCATTTCCCTGTTCTGCTGATTTTGTATACCAGTTAATAGCTTCTTCATTTGAATGTGGTATAGCTTTACCAGTCTGATACATTAATCCCAGATTATTCTGACCAGCTGCATTTCCTTGTTCAGCTGATTTTCTATACCATTTGACAGCTTCTTCATCTGATTGAGACACGCCCTCACCATTTGAATACATATTTCCCAGGTGAAACTGTGCATCTGCATTTCCCTGTTCTGCTGATTTTGTATACCATATAACAGCTTCTTCTTTTGATTGAAGTACACCTTCACCATTCATATACATGTTGCCCAGGTGAAGTTGTGCATCTGCGTTTCCCTGTTCCACTGATTTTTTGTACCAGTTGAGAGCATTTTCAGCTGATTGAAGAACACCTTGCCCTAACTGATACATCTCTCCAAGTTTGTATTGTGCATGAGCATTTCCCTGTTCTGCTGATTGTTTATACCATTTGATGGCTTCTTTGTCTGACTGATGTCCACCATAACCAGTTTCATATATCAATCCAAGGTTCAATTGTGCGTTTGCATTTCCTTGTTCTGCTGACTTTGTAAACCATTTAACTGCTTCTTCATATGATTGTAGAATGCCTCGCCCATAGTAATACATTTCTCCAAGTTTATTTTGCGCAGCTGTGTTTTGTTGTTCTGCTGATTGCATAAACCATTTGATGGCTTCGTCATCTGACTGAGTAACCATGGAACCGTTTTCATATATCAATCCAAGATTCAATTGCGCATTAGCATTGCCCTGTTCAGCTGATTTTGTATACCAATTAACTGCTTCTGCAAGGGATTGAGGCACACCATCTCCATTCAAATACATATCGCCAAGATTACACTGTGCATCTCTGTTACCTTTTTCTGCAGATTTTCTGTACCAATTGACAGCTATTTCAGCTGATTGAAGAACGCCTTGCCCATACTGATAAATTTCTCCAAGTTTGTATTGTGCGTGAGCATTCCCCTGTTCTGCTGATTTTTCAAACCATTGTACAGCTTCTGTATGTGATTGAGGTACATCTTGACCATTTAAATACATGTTGCCCAGGTGATATTGCACATCTGCATTTCCTTGTTCTGCTAATATTGTATACAATTTGATTACTTCTTCATTTAGTTGAGGTTTGACTTCCCCATTTAAATACATACTTCCCAGACGAAATTGCGCATCTTCATTTCCCTGATCTACTGCTTTTTTGTACCAAAATACAGCTTCTTCAGGTGATTGCAGAATTCCCCGCCCATACTGATACATTTCTCCAAGTTTATTTTGTGCATTTGCATTTCCTTTTTGTGCAGATTTTGTATACCATTCAACAGCTTCTTTATCTGATTGCAGAACACCTTCACCATTCAAATAAATATTTCCAAGGCGAAACTGCGCATCTGCATTTCCCTGGTCCACTGATTTACTGTACCAACTGAGAGCATTTTCAGATGATTGAAGAACACCACGTCCTTGCCGATACATCTCTCCAAGTTTGTATTGCGCATGAGCATTTCCCAGTTCTGCTGATTGTTTATACCATTTGACGGCTTCTTCATCTGACTGAAGTACCTCAAAACCATTTTCATATATCAATCCAAGGTTCATTTGTGCATCTGGGTTTCCTTGTTCTGCTGACATTGTAAACCATTTAACTGCTTCTTTATGTGACTGAGGCACACCTTCTCCATTCAAATATAAATTTCCCAGGCAACTTTGCGCATTTGCATTTCCTTGTTCAGCTGATTTTGTGAACCAGTGGACAGCCTCTTTAATTAATTGAGGTATGCCTTCACCATTCATATACATTAATCCCAGTTTGATTTGGCCAGTTGCATCCCCTTGTTCTGCAGCTTTTCTGTACCAAATGACAGCTTCTTTGTTTGATTGCAGTACAACTTCACCGTTTGTATGCATATTGCCCAGACGAAGTTGTGCATTTAAATTTCCTTTTTCTGCTGCTGTTTTGTACCATTGAACGGCTTTTTCTGATGATTGAAGAATTCCCTGTCCATACTGAAACATTTCTCCAAGCTTATATTGTGCAGCTGTATTTCCTTGTTCTGCTGATTTTGTATACCATTTGGCAGCTTCTTTATCTGATTTAGGTACACCATAACCATTTTCATACGCAAGTGCAAGGTTTATTTGCGCATTTGCATTTCCCTGTTCTGCTGATTTTTTAAACCAATTAGCAGCTTCTTCATTTGATTGAAGAACCTCTTTTCCACATTGATACATCTCTCCAAGTTTGTTTTGGGCATCTGCATTTTGTTGTTCTGCAGCTCTTTTGTACCATATGATAGCTTTTTCATTTGATTGAGACACACCACTTCCACGTTCATACATTGATGCAAGATTATTTTGTGAAGCTGTATTTCCTTGTTCTCCTGATTTCGTATACCATTTGAAAGCTTCTTCATATGATTGAGGCACACCACGCCCATGTTCATACAGCCATCCCAGATTATGTTGCGCTTTAGCATTGCCTTGCTCTGCGGCTCTCAAGTACCAGTTGAAAGCTGCTTCATCTAACTGAGGCACACCTTGACCCTCCTTGTACATATTGCCAAGCTTGTATTGCGCACCTTCATACCCTTGCTCTGCAGATTTTCTGTACCATTGTACAGCTTCTTCATACGAGTGAGGTACACCATTTCCGCGTTCATACATCGATCCAAGGTTATGTTGTGCATGTTCGTTTCCTTGTCTCGCCGCTTTTCTATACCATTTGACAGCTTCTTCATATGATTGAGGCACACCGCTCCCACGTTCATACATTGATGCTAGGTTATGCTGCGCTTTGGTATTTCCTTGTTCTGCTGATTTTCTGTACCATTTTACAGCTTCTTCATCTGATTGAGGCACACCTTGACCATTGTTATACATAGATCCTAGATTTAATTGCGCATGTGCGTTTCCTTGCTCTGCCGCTTTTCTATACCATTTGATTGCTTCTTCAACTGATGGTGGCACACCCCTTCCTTGCTCATACATCCAGCCAAGGGTTTGCTGCGCTTTTGGGTTTGCTCGTTCCGCAGCTTTTCTGTACCACTTGATAGCTTCTTCATCGGATTGAAGAACTCCACGCCCATCCTTATACAGATTTCCAAGATTGTACTGTGCATCTTCGTCCCCTTGTTCTGCCAATTTTCTGTACCATTTAACAACTTGTTCATCTGAATGACGATCGTATTGAGTTTTCACACCTTATTTGTGTATCTCTTTCACACCCCTTTCATGTCTTATAATATCCAACCTCTTTTAAAAGTATACCAAACCCAATTTTTTGGCTGCATTTTTTGTTGTTATCTTTTTTAATTCAGTTAAATAAGAATGAAATGACGATCTTCACTAACTTTGTTTTTACATCAATGTTGCCAAATGTTTGCATGTGTATGAATTTGACATTCATTTCAATAATGGGAAAGTAGTGTCAGTAAGTTTTTATTATTAATCATTAAATCTAAAGTTGTAAATGATGAACGCAATTCGTTTGAATACAATTTAATTTGATTTAAGTGTTTTATATAGAGCTTTTAGTACGTAATGCAAAATTTTACTGTTCGATGTTTTAATACAATCAATATCCGCGATCTTTTCATGCCAGCTCAGAGCGACGGAAAAATGCTTGCGCTCGAATGTTCAGGGTAACTCAATTTTTACTCCCCACTTTGTTTTTTGAATAACGTGTGCCGAACTTGTCCAGTTTGCTTAATTCTTTTTTGTTTGATTGACAAGAAATCAGGATTTTGTTTGGTACCCATGTGCAGCTCAAATGAATAAGTATGAAGGGAGTTACAAGGGTTTTATGTGAGACACCCTATATCTCGAAAAATGAGGTGTGATCAACGAATCGCGACTATTTGTTTTTTGAATAACTTGGCACAGAATAATCAAACTGAGCTGAAACTTTACATAAATAATCTAAAATGTTGGCTTTTATTTAAAAAAGAATTATTGAATTCGGTCATGGGGTTGTCAAGATGTGGCCAAGCAAACACAGCACTCATTTTTAGGGTCGCGTGAAGGTATGGTTATAAGCGCCGCTTGCTACTCGCATTAAAATAAGTGCTCTATGTTTGCTTGGCCATAGCTTGGCAACCCCATGACCGAATTCAATAATTCTTTTTTAATAAAAGCCAACATTTTAGATTATTTATGTAAAGTTTCAGCTCAGCAATTTGAAATTCATCATTACGTGGGGGGATTTGTACCCCATCTTTCGAAAAATAAGGTACCTCACATAAAATCCTTGTCACTCCCTTCATACTTATCCGTTTAAGCTGCACATGGTACCAAACCAAATCCTAACTTCTTGTAAATCGAACAAAAAAGAATTAAGCAAATTGGACAAGTTTAGCAAAAGTTATTCAAAAAACAAATAGGGGAGAAAAAAGTTGAGTCACCCTGTATACAGGTAGAGTTCAACTTTGACACTCGCCGATTTTGCAGAGTAAAACTCATCAGTTACAACAAAACTAATATTAATTTTGAATAAACTCTCACTCGTCTTCTGTAATTAAAATGTATGAAATTTTTATTTCTTAGTGGCATGTTTGTTACTCCTCTTGTTTCTAGGAGAGGTACTATGGATCACTACCTCATTGAAACTTGATTGAAGGACACCCATTGAGAAAAAGGAAATCTCGATATTCTTAAATCGATATCTCGATCTCAGAGTTCTGTTTTGTACTTGGTTGTTGAGCACTTGTGTTCCACTTTTCTCCTTGCCACAGTTAGATCCTCCCTCAACATTCCTTAGCCGCCGCGAGGGGTATTTGTTTCTAACTCCACATGGGACGCCACTTCTATGCAGGCAAGTTTAACATCAGAGAAATCGCCTAACCGTGGAAACTCAGCGAATTCGAAGCCGAAGCTGAGCAATACACCAACATCAATGAAGTCTACGAAACGCGCAAGTCCAGCCGCTTCTAGAAATACCTTCCCATCGGCCACATGATCTACTACGCCGGTGACGACAACAAGATGACTGCAGGAGCTTACCTCTACTTCCCCACATTGTTTGCGTTCACTTGACTACACTCACTTTACTCCACCAACGACGATGACACCGGCAATAACACCAACAACAGCACCCATGACGGCATCAGTGATGAAAATGACAATGACAATGGCGTCGACAATATGACAACTTCATAGAACAATGCTACGCGGGCGACGACGAAAACAGGACCAATGCAGGTGTCAGTGTCTACATGTCCACATCATTAGCGTTCATCTCACGTGAATGGCTAGGAAGACGATGGCGCGATGAACTGCGAACGTATGAACGCGGCAAAAGCTTGGTTCAAGCGGCAGAGCAGACAGCTGTGGTGATCGCATGTGGAAAACTACAATACATTCGGAATAACTGACATAGTTATGCAAATAAATCTATTTAAAAAAATTCTATTTCGATGCTACCACCCGCAGTCTTCGAAAATCCGCTTTTTGATTGTGCGGAAATCAGTTTGTCATTATCTGGATTTCCGTTCCTATCTTGTTTGATATCGTTGTTGCAGCGTTACGTGGAAGAATAACAATCTTCTAAGCATTTACTATTGGCATCATTATAATTTATTATTTGAGCTTAGAAAATCGAAGATGATTGTTCAGTGATTGTGCAGTATTGCATACGGGTACTCATTTAAGAAATTTACCATCTTTTCGGAATAGTAGCACTATGCCACTATATTTTCAATCTCTCTCTACACTGTACCACTATTATTTCAACCTTCTGCTCAATATGTCATCATCACTTAGACACGTAAAATGGTTTTTATCAACGAAACAACAAAATGCTAAAATTGCTTTCATGAATGAAACAGCATTATGTTAAAATCTCCAAATGAGAGCTGCAAAGAGACTACAGAATCGCAATCATTTACACCATAATTGTCTCTGGGATCGTTTTATTCCAGATCAACACGCAAAAATAGTGGCGTATGCGCCACTACTGGGTGGTCAGAAAGTTTGGACATCATTCTTTGCCCTACCATTTCTCAGGAACTTGATCAATTTTAGTGATTCTTTTTTATTTTGTCAATTACTAGATACGGTTTAACTATATATAAAAGAATTTCAGTATGTCCTCCTTTGGCGGCCACAATAGCTCGTAAACGCGTTGGGAAATTTCCGACGACTGACGCGGCCTGTTCTACCGAAATTTCGTCCCAGGCTTTTTTGCAGAGCGCGCTTCTAAGCGTTTTCATTAGCATGCTTATAGCGCTGGGTTTGTTCTGCAGGACTGACCAAACCGAATAACCCAACGGATTCTCATCGAGCGAGTTTGAAAGCAAAACATCTCGACCCACAATGTCCAATAAAAGCCGTTTGCAAAGCGAAATTGACGTCTATGCAGAATAAGCTGGCACCCAGTCTTACTTAAGTGTCCAGGGTCGATTCCCCGAACTGCTTCTTGGCCCAGGGGTCCAGGGTGACCTTCAGAACCAGTTGTTGTTAGACTGCCGCATTTATTTTTACATTACGGTCGACAAAAACAGAAAATAATGTGTGAAAAAAAATAATTTGATCACTTTTTTCTTTTGATATCTAAAGTTAGAAGAAAAAGACCTGATACAGAAATAAAGCAGCATTCTTGTAGAGAATTAAATGGAGAACAAAACAGGCACAAAAGTCATTTTTAAATATTTTAATTTTTGCGCAAAAATGGCGCGAATTCAAATATATCCAAACTTTTTGACCACCCTGTATTTAAGCGTGGGCTACTAGTATATTCTCGGAAAATACGGTAGTTTCAAATACGTTACTGTCTTGTTTTAATTACACGAAGCGATGGAGGTGACTTTACTATACAGTGATACAGCCTTAGTGTGCTTCGCGCAAAAATTCTTTTATCATACTTGTCCATCTGTTTTTCGAACAGTTGTTGACATTTAGAAATTATGCGGTTGCGATTTCTTTTCACCCTCTAAAATCCCCACTATCCCTTTGCGGCTCAGCTCTTTACGTCAGTGTTCGTTATTTCAACTATTTAATCCGTCAATTTGGATATTTTCTCAAGATCAAATTGAACATTGACAAAGCGTACCTGACAATGGAAGTGTTGTATATGGCCAGATGATTGCAATCCCAAGCAAAACTGAGATGATAGCAATTGCGACGGTGAATAAAGAAGGGCTAGTCGTCCAATTTGCCGACAATAAATTTGGCTTGAATAGGTTTCATACATTTGTGGAATTAGGTGAAACATCACTGTTATAGGACAAAAGGAACAAAATATTTATCCACATAGTTTATGCGCTCGTATTCAGTGACTTAAACTCTTCAGATACTAAATGAAAACATTGGCAAAATCCACGTTCCTTGTGTTACGTTAGTAGTATGTTTACTTATCAAATATACAAGGCACGGCAGCATATAATGTTTAATTACAGGACCCTATTTCACTAAAGTCCAAATTCGGATATCTGTGATAAGTTGACTGAGTATCATACCTTTGATACGAGGCCATGTACGGCTCAAGTGCGCTGCTCAGCCGACTTATCAAAGATTCGCATTTGAGCTTTAGTGAAATAGGGCCCAGGGGTGTTCGCAAAACTGATGAAACCGTTGGTGAGTATTAGTATGGAAGGGCAAAGCAGTTAAATCAAGAACAGACCGAAAATAGCTGGCATTTTCAGCGGCAACTTTGTGTGCAATTGCCAACACTCTGGATTGCACATGTCTTTGATTGGGCCGGTTCCATAATCGTTTCCTAAGTCATTCTTAAGGTATAAAATACTTAAGCCCATTATGAAGCATAGCGCTGATTATCGCTTTGAGTTGCTTAACTTTAGGAAACGATTATGGAACCGGCCCTTTGTCCAGGGGCCTATTTCATAAAACTATTGCAATTGCAGAATAGCAGAATTGCGCTGCTATTTGCATCGTCATCACACAATTCTGCAACTTTCTGTTTCATAAAACTGTTGCAGTTGCAGAATCGCAAAATTGCGGGAATACAATTTCAAAAAAGTGGCACTACCGTATTTCTTCTAATAATCGCCCACCCTCCAATAATCGCCCCCCTCTGGCCTAGGTTGAAAAAATAATCGCCCACCCTCCAATAATCGCCCACCCCCCAACGATCGCCCCCCTTCAGAGTGATTAAAATACTAAAACCTATGCAATGATGGTTAACAGAGAACTCCCATTCGCTTTCCACTAGTAATATTGCGTTATCTTCTTGTTTATGACTGATATTATACACAGAAGTGAGGANGCCCACTCTCCAACGAGCGCCTTCATTTAACATGGGTTGAAATAATAATCGCCCACCCTCCAATAGTCGCCCCCCTCCAATAATCGCCCCCCTCAAGCGGGGGTTGAAAAAATAATCGCCCAGGGCGATTATTGGAAGAAATACGGTATTCCGCAATTCTGCAACAGTTGCGAAAAAAATCTCGCACCACAAATTGTGGTGCGAAAAAAGTTGCAATTCTGCAATTCTCTCGAAAAGACAAAATTAATGTAAAATTAATGAAGAATTAAGCGGAGTACTAAGGCTAGCATAAAAAGAGAGCATAACGATGAGTGAAACGATGTGAAATTTGTGAACTTTTTCCAATTCGTAACGAATTGATGGCATATCGTGACAGTAGTCTGTCCGAATTTTGAAACTAAAACAATATCGCCATGCAAATGAAATTACGGTATCATGCTGTCCGGCTTGAGAACCACGCTTCAAATTTAAACGAGCTTTTAAGATTGCTGCAGAATTGCGGGATTGGGGAATTGCAGTTGCAGAGTCGCGAAAAGCTTTATGAAACAGGAAATTGCGGAATTCCTCTTGCAACTGTTGCAGTTGCAAAATTGCAGTTGCAATTGCAACAGTTTTATAAAATAGGCCCCAGATTTGGATTTTATACGACGGTACTTAAATTGAAAATTTTATCGAATAACATCATCGCAGTCATAATGCAGAGGGGAGCGTTATGTTTATTCTGGCCTCCCTGTAACTTGTATTAAATAAAAATTATGTAGAATAGTGTTACTGAGGAAATACAGGTATGCTCTTAGATAAAGTTACCTGCTTCTCTGATATTTGAGATACTGAGCTTATGAGGTTTCTAATCTTATAGCGCACGCCAGCAATATTATGTGCAATAAGTTTGCTTACTAAATAATTGCTGTTGACAGTTCTTGATCGCACTGAGTACTTTTCATCTTTATTCTGCCGTCCGCTTTTCAATTTCTTGCCATTTGCAATTGTATTTGTTCCCTCACCATTATCCTTTTCAAAGCTTACCTCAGTTACTAATGTTGATCGACTATTCATATTTATATCTTGAAGACTATTTGTTGTTGAGTATAACGAGTGCCGTTCATTGCCATTCTGCTGCCTGATCCCATTTTCGTGATCATTTGGAAGAGTTCTTGCGACGTCATGTGCAAATGCGAGTACCTTTTTGGCATTTGGACGATCCTTGCTGTCAGCGATAAACATAGAATCAAGAAATTTTTTTATTGTATTGCTTGCTGTGGGTACTAGTTCACCAGAATATACCAAGGGATTTTGTGAAGCAGATGAAGACCGTTGAACAAATTCAAAGAAACTTATTTGCTTATAAGGAGGCTCGCCACTTATCATTTGAACTAGAGTACAAGCCAGAGCCCTGAAATAATTCTGTTGTGATACATAACATGTACCATAAAATTTTAGAGGAACACCGACCATACGTCTGATTTTCTACCATATGATTCTGGTTCATTCATGTTTGGTATTACTTCCGGCGCATGGTAGCAGTACGTTCCCACAAACGACTGTGGGGTATTTGATTGAAGTGTAATTGAACCGCTGCTTATGGCTAAATCAATGGCCAATCCAAAGTCAGCCAACTTAACATTGTTATCTGCAGTAAGCAGCAAATTCTCACCTGAAAATTATGTCAAACAGCCATGTTAACTATTCGCCAAATAATTAAGCGAGATTGAACTCTTATTTGAGGGCTACCGGGTTTTCTCGAAAATAAGCCCCGGGCTTATTTACGAGAAATGCAGAAATCGCAGTGTTTTGCCCTCCAGTTCATAAAAATAGCATTTACATATAATTTATGAACATACTGTCCAAAAAGTAAAACTAATGCACTCAATAATACAGTAGAGCAGATGAACGCAACCGTTTTCGATTTTTCACCGCGTGTTTTGCAATAATTTTATTACGAAATCGCGTCGTTCTGTGATATAATATGCGTATTTAATTACGCCCCGGGCATATTTTCGAGAAAAGGCAGCAAAAGTGGTAGGTTTTTTGATGCGGTCGGAATAATTTTTGAGCGGAAAATAAGCCCGGGGGTGTTTTCGAGAAGGCTTTCGAAAATACGCCCGGGGGGCTTATTTTCGAGAAAACCAGGTACATTGGTGGTCTTAATCAGTGATTCCAATTAATGTTTTTTCACATTGGACTGCTTTAATAAAACCTCAAACAATTTTTTTTTTCGGACTTCTTCTCATTCTGCGTTTGGCGAGCGGTCGGTCGAGAATTTCTCTCTGCCGCTGCATGTTTGCAGCGTGAGTGAAGCTCCGGAACCCAGAAGCCAATGCGACGGGCAGGGTTCCGTAGTCGCACCCAAATCAACTCCATCTATGTAGCGACTCTCAACGTGCAGGGTCTAGCCACCGCTGACCGCCTCATTGAGCTACAACATGCACTCCACAGCATCAAAGTTGACATCATCGCACTGACAGAGCTTCGCTGGCGCGGAATCGGTTCGCTCGAACTAACAGATTCGGAATACCGCTTCTACTTTGCAGGACCCAAAGACTCCAAAGGAACATCTGGCACAGGCTTCTTTGTATCTCGTCGATTTTTGAAGCAAGCGCAAGTTCTTCGTTTCGAACAAATATGTGAACGCATCTCGGTGCTCGACGTCAGCTTAGGCC
>NIUQ01004516.1:0-13499 GCA_002796945.1 Plectus sambesii
ATAACAATGCGGTACGGTGCTATTTGAATGCAAACATTGTAATCAGGCGAGAATCGCTTTAGGACCTCTCTCGTACCGGTCGCCCTTTAGCCCGATTACTCTCTTCCCTACTTTCGCACTCTTCAATCGCGAACCTGCAAATGAGATCGCCATCGATGAGATCATGATCGTCGGAAGAGGAGAAGGCGACGCGACCACCGACGGCGGCACCGATGACCATCACAAGCCAAGTGAGGCGGGTCTTGCTCTGGGTCTGAACCTTGGCGTCCCCGCTGGCCAAGGCGCGCTCGAAGGCGGCCGTCTCGCCGTCGAAGAGCTGCAGCAGCAGCGCGCAGGTCCGCTGGTACTCGCACCTCCCGATCACCGACACTTGCTCCATTTGCTGGATCAGCGATCCAGAATCGTCCAACGGATCATCCAGGCCTTCGCTGAAATCCACGATGTTGTTTTACACACACCGGTTGGGCAATTTCAGCGTTTTGAATTGTCGCTTCCTTTCATATGATTGCTTTTTCAAGGAAATAGCGATATTTTTGATATGAATGAAATATAGATATGAAGTTTATCGGTAAAAAAGGCTGATATTACAAATTTCTCACTTTTTCGGGTAAGTATAGCGATATTTTCGGTTTCCCACTTTTTCAGTATAACAGCGATATTTTTGATGTTCCGATTTTTAGAATAATGACGTAAAAGAAGTAGCGAAATAAGTAACTAACTTGACGACAGCGTCGGCGAGCTGCAGACGGGACTCAATGAAAGCAGTAGTGACCATCGGAGCGAACTGGTCGAGGAGATGGGGCTCGGACGCCTTGACGTACGGCATCGACGAGACCATTCGCTGCCAGAAGGACAGCAAGTAGTACGTGCTGTTCGCAGAGAACTGGTACATCTTAAAGTCATTCAACCGTCGTGAACATTGTTTGAGAAGAGTAGTTTCCGAAAATTATTCTTAAATTATAATAATAGGTAAATTTCAAACTCTTTCACAAAATATATTACATTTCTAAATGGAAAGCCTTCATTAGTAATGTAAATGGAAGAGTATATACCCTATCCACTTTAAACTGAACACTATCTCAATCCTATAGGATACTTAATTGAGTTTGCTTCAAATTAAAAAATCGATTTGTAAAGTGTCCGAATTTATATTGAAGTATCCAAATTAAGTGCCACATTCTATAAAAATTCGCTATGAAAGCCAGAATTGAACAAAACTAACCCTGAGACTTTGCACAGTGAACTCGGCCAACAAACGGACAATCTTTGGATATTCGTCGACTTTAATAAGTTCGGATAGCTGATAGTTGGACTTGAGCCGGGCGACGAGACGACAAAACTCGTGAAAGGTGGCCTGATCGGAGAGTTTCTCCGAGTTGTCCAAGATCGCCTTCACTCCCGCGCACAGCTGCGAGAGGAACGTTTGTCGCTCGTTGTTGTTGAAGATTGTCCGCCGAATCGACGCCAACTGCACCAAACACGCCAACGCCTGCAATTCTTATTGACTGTTTAGGAAGTCGTGCGATAATGAAGTGTTTGCACTCGCTTTTCAAACAAGAATCAAAATGTTTTAACTTCAAACTGGACACTTGTCAAAGCACCATTTGTTGAATATGTTTTTAATGCAAGTGTCCGAAGTATCCAATTTGATTTTTAAAGCGCTTGCTTTCAAAAAGAAACGGTTTGTATTATGTAAATGCACCGGAAATGCAATCATTTCATGACGGCGAAGTAAAACTTAGCGAGCTCGGCGTTAAGTTTTATAACAGACTCGTATTAATAATAAAGAATCAGCGAATATTAACGAAAGACTAATCTACGCATTGAATAGGATAAAATTGTGTAGTCGGTGATAAGCCATTGACTTCTAATCACACCTCCCACCAGCCAAGGCACGATTATATTTTTAGGATATGGTTTTGTCCATCCTAATTATATTCATGTGTTTTGGGATAAAGATAGTTTTGGTATGTTTTTATTGTCGGTTCGAGATGAATTATCGAGAGTCAAAGGGCCGTTGAAAAAGAGGATGCGTAAGGAAAACATCACTATGACAACCAACACTCGTTAGAAATTAGTAATTTTACTCACCTTCGACGGCAAGTCGCCAGGCAGCGAGGCATAAAGGCCAAAGAATAGTTTGAGTATAGTCGTGTCGATGAAAGCTGCAAAATAAAGCGAGTAAAACAAGCTATGAGGGGGAAACGGACAACTCGCGACACGACAATTCGCGAATTGTCGCATTGATTTCACATAATGTTGCGTATTGTCGCAAAAATATCATGTCGCGTATTGTCGTGTCGCGAGTTGTCATGTCATCCTTTGAGGTGTTATGACTGAATCCTACCGATCCGCCACACAGTGGGCACTTGAACATTGACGTTATCGTCGGAAGTATCATCGATCATACTGCCGATGAAGTCGAACGTTAAACAATTGAGCGCCAACTGAAGCAGTCCGTTGATCAGGTTCAGCTGAAATTTTATGCATAAAGAGCGTCGACTACGATTTCGCTTAATCAAGAACAACTTAAAACTGCGTCGATTTGAAGCAAACTAGGAATTCAAAACTTTTACACTCTTATTGCATTCAATTTCGTCAAACTAGTGTGTTAACTGAATGCAAATGCGATCAAAATGAAAGAAAGATTATCGAATTAAAAAGACAGACGCTGTAAGAAGCGGGAGTCATTTGAAACCTGCACATATCGAGAATCCGTAAAATTAACAGTATGTTCCACATAATTCAATATTGGAATGCCCCCAAGAAAAGAAGATGTTTATTTCCAAACCTGCGCATCATCAACTGATTTGATACTGTCGTAGGCGGTCTGCAGCATTGAAACAGTCAGTTGGAATATGTCGAAGAGCTGAACGTCGCGGAAACTCGCCGCCACCTTGCGATGCTTTGTAATCGAACTCATTGCGTTTGACTGAAAAATTAAAGTATATTCGCAGTAAAGCAATGAGAAATTGTAAACAGTGCCATTTGATAGCCGATATTAGATGCTGCGAGTTTTACTTAAATTGCATGATTGATAACTTTATTACGCGCCTACATCATATTTATGATGGTGAAGGCGCGAGTATTTATACTTCCAATGCATTTTATCAAATATAACAGCAACGAATTAAGGAAACTGATTTTAAAAATTTAGCCCAACTCTAAACCTCAAATAAATATATCATCTAGGGTCCATTAAAACCCGCGTATCAATAAAAGAAAACAAACTCGTACAGAGTTCATTTCAGCGACAAGGTGGCCAAGCAGTTGAACGGACAAGGCACAACGATCGATGCTTTCCTGAAAAGAATTGAAAGATATAAGGGTGGCAGGGGTGAAAAACGAACCTGAGCGAGCTTGGCAATATCGTCGACGGACGTCCGAAACATGTACTCTCGCTCCTTGTCGAAGTCGAACCAACCGAGCTTTGTCAGCCTCGCAAATAACTGAAATATCCGAAATTGCTTACAATAGTCGAGAATTGTAGTGTAACACAAGTGCCTAACACCAGTGGGGCAATTTACCTTCCCCACGAGACCCTGAGGGACCGAGACCGTAACCGCCAAGGCAAAACATAGGAGCACCTAAGGAACGAGTGGCTGCGCACGTCGTCGATTTTGTATTTTTTGCATGGAATGGTAAATTTGCCCTATTGGTGTTAATCACTTTTTATTGTTACATGATGGATCGCTCAGAATAACCTAAACTCTTTACTTCGCGTTTGTTTATAGTCAAAAGTGTGCAATCAGTAGCAGAGATGCAAAGGAAACACAGTAGAGTACGCCAATTTAAACGTATCTCAAGCACGTATACCGTCAAAGAAAACCGCAAGAACGTGTTACTGACAGATTACGACGATAGAGAATATCCTCAAAGTACGCAATATAAAACCGACCCAAAGTGTCTAATTACACAGCAGCCGCAAGGAAATTATTTATCAAAGATAGTAACATAACCCTATAAGTATACAATATTTTGGTTTAATCATCTTTCATCTGAAACACAATTAGGGTGCTTACTTGGCATAATGACGTGACGACAAAATTGGGCAAGTTCTTTCGGTGCACTAAATAGTTTAGTAGGTAGTTTCCTGCAATGAGAATTGTAATTTGAGTCGTTTGTTACAAAATAAAATGTATTACGAAGTTCGTAGCGCTCCTCCAATGTGACGCCGGTTTTGGAAACCAACTTTGTCAACGTGTTGCTCGCAACCAAAGGAGCATAGGGACACTGAAAATTCCAAGAATATAATTCAGAAAGAACAAGTCTGCTTTATTTGTATTCATCTATTTTTATTTATACCAAAATTTATATCATTCGTATCGTCTATTTTATAGTTATCTATATGTATTAAGGAATCATTTTTATACTATAATGTTCGATTTTAGTAGCTTTCTTATACAGCAGAATACAGTAAAGTGCAGCTGCCCGCTAAAGCTTCCGTACTGCGACGGTACGCCTCATCCGGCCGGAAACGCCACACGCGCAAGCGTACACGTGCCTGAATTTTTGCCTGAATTGTGTGATTGCGCGTATGGCGTTTATTCAAAAAATCCGGTCGTGAGGCGTACCGTCTACGTACCAATGCTTCTACTTGTCTGTGTTCGCCAAAAGTGTAAAATGTGGGATTCGAGAGTGAGCACATATCTATTGAAGTCCTCTGATACATGTTCATTTAATTTATACTAAACTATCAGTTCAGTTTTAATAAGAAAAGCTGGAATTATCTCAATTTAATAGTCTAAATTTCGCTCTGATATCTTTTTGAACGTATGAACAGATTTTCAAACAAATATGTGTACTGAGTAAGATTTTAAAATGTCTATTTCGATATCAAAATTATCAGATATAAAGCAAAAACCTATAAAGCAATTATGATCATATAAACGAGGATCAAAGAAAGCTCTTAGGAACGTGTGCATTACAAAGAGCAAAATCGTACCGATCCGTGCTCAAGGAGCAGCATGCACTGACGGAGGCAGGCGGGTGAGTCGGAGAACTCGGAGAGAGCCCGTTCAGCTGTCAATCGCACCTGTTGGTCGGTGCTCTCGTACAACTCCTTGCACAGTGTGTCCAAGTACTGCAAAAGCGAGAATAATAAAGTTATCGCATGTTGAGCACACTGTCCATCGGTGTTCACAATGATCCGACAGAGCTATGCATATACAGTTATGAAAAGGCTGCAGAAAGCAAATTAGTCGATAATTGCACCGTTAATTTCGCTCTTTTCAAACGTGACATATTGCGGTTATTTGTAGGATTATTATGAAATTTTGAACATTTCCTCTGAACTCGATTGACTGCTTTCTTTCAAGAGTCGTCAGTCAACTGAAAAGTTTTCGAAAAATACATATGATAATCGCTAAAGCGGTCGAAAGCGATGCAGCACAGCGAGCGCTACCTTGCATTGAAATAAAACAGTGTCAGTTTACCGACCTGAATTTCTGATGCCATTCTTTCCACCAGCACGCGTTCGTCGAAAACGAATCAGTCTTAATGTTTATTGATTTATCCTTCTCTCTAGACAAATCGATGTTCTTTCTTCAAGATGGACGTTGTGAGGGCTATATTTTCAAGCTTTCTTTTCTTGTTGGGCTATGCAATCTTAGCCTGCGTTTCAGCGGAAGCGGAGAAGAAAAGTGCGCTGTTGTTACGCGGTCTTTCGCGTACTTTTCATTGTAGTTAGCGTTACGGTAATCAGGATAACGCACGGAAAACAGAAAATACGAATCGACATTGCGCGGGATCGCTGTCAGTATCGTCTTAATTTCGTTCACATTGGACCGGTTTCACATCGCATACTTTAGCTAAAGCGGACTTAAGGCCTATCCTTTATCATTGCGTAAAGTCCGACTTTAGCTAAAGTATGCGATGTGAAACCAGCCCATTGAAACGGCGTGCATGAATAAATGCAGAAGCGTGAAGACAAAAGTTTTAAAAACTCGCTTGAAAAGCAACGGCTCCCTTTAAAAATCCTCGTTTCTCTTTATTTTCGCAACTGTTTGCAAGAAAGAAAATGAAACATTAGTAACTGACGTGGTCTAAATTGCTTAAAGTCTTGATTTCTGCGGCATGCAGTTGCATCATGTTGTTTGCAGTCAATTGAGGATGTACCCAAACTGCAACCGTAAAGATATCGGCTTTAATCCTATAACTAATTAGAACGTGCTATGCAAAAGTTACATGGCGTGATTATTTCAAATGACAAAAACCTTTCTGGCCAACCTTACTTTTCAAGATCAAAAATAATGTATCAGTAGAAGGTTTTAGAACGCATAACAACTTACTTCCCTAGTATCGTAACTTTGTTGGCATGATGTTGTGATTTATTATTGCATTGATCCTATTTCAATTCTAAGCTCATGTCATACCATCGGATGTAAGGATCAGCTGTTATGAATGAGAGAAAACACAATATAGATTTAGTGGCTGATATTTTATTATTGAATTCGGATTGCCTATTACAATAATCGAATACATAAAACTGCGAGTTTATCTCAATTTCTTGTCTATATCAATTCGGTCAAAAATTGAAGTCCAAGCTAAAGTGCTGATTCGCTTAACGATTAAGGTTCAGTTGCGTGCGATCTCAGCGCGGATTGTTGCATTGTGAGCTTCCTTTTATTAATAATAGTTTTATTTGCGTTTTGATTAATATTTCACTGACGGCCGACAACTAATCGCGAATACTCAACCCATATCACATTGAGAGGCATTGTAACGGTAGGTGACTTTAAGTCAAAAAAGCATGTAATCAATTCCATCAGTAAACAGACAATCACATCCACAAAAATAATAAATAAACGTTCTTGAATCATAATTTTTTTTTGAGCGATGGTATGCCCTTCAGCAAAGTCTAAGATCATGGGAGGGGTGCATAGGGCTATTTTCAAAACCTATTGAGAAAGACTAAAAGGGACATGAGGCTGCACTACATAAAAATATTCGAAAACCTCGCGAGTATTCCAGTTTATGAAACGATGCAGCATCCCAGCAACAGCGAGATAATCGACTGGACACAGCTCTGAGGGCGCAAATTCTACCCTTCTAACCTCCCACCGCTCAGTCTGCTCATCGTTGAACTTTACCCGCACTTGATGAATATTAGAAGCTCACGACTTTTGTAAACCGGCCCAAACCGAATTTCTTTTCATTATTTTTCATGAGTGCAATTTCTACTTAACTATCCTCCAATATTTCACCATCTTGAACAAAATTCAAAACACTAACAGTGATCAACCATTATTAAGATGCTGTTCGCAGCCCCCAAGTTGTAATATCCGAACGACACGTTGGACATGGTCGCTCGGTATGCAACCTTCCAGATATAAAGCTATGAGAACTGGGATCTTCCCTCTTGATCAGCCAGGGTACAATACAGTCATAGTGGTATACAACGTCCTTGCACTTGCAGGGAAGACGGCATAAACGATCTTCAGAGTTATCAATAGAACACTGACAAATCAGACACTTTGACTGTCTTCTATCCTCTGACAAGCTGTAAGTTTCTACAGCTGGCAGGCTCAAAATCCAATTGTAAGGGGGAAAGCCGATTTCCTCAATGCGAATGTTGTACTGAGCAAGCATCATTAGCATATATCTGCTCACAGCGCGATGAAAACTATAACGAGTAAAGACTTTCTTGTACCAATCTGTTATATTAGTGACACGAAGTGCCATAACAGTTCGATAGTCTTCAATTGATAGCAAGCTAATCTCCTGACTGGTGTTCATATCTATTGCTTCTTCTTCCCAGACGTTTCTCGAAATATTCTGTTGACCCGATTGATTTCTACTACTAATATTCGATCGATAACGAGTCAGCTCTTCCGTCCTTCGTCTTTCAACATCTCCACGATGAAGGACGTAAATTCCAATGCCCGGAATGCCAATTGTTACTAGTAGAGGAACGATGACGTTGTACCAGAAAAGAGAATTGAACTCATTTTCTGGCCGCTTTTTGCTATTAGAATATATCGGAGGAGGAGAATTAGTATAGGTATGAGTATAAGGTTTCTCCACTTTTTTCGGCGGCTCTGTTTTCGGCGGCTCTTTTATCGGAGGCTCTGCTTTCGGCGGCTCTTTTTTCGGTGGCTCTTTCGTCGGCGGCTCTTTTTTCGGTAGCTCTTTTTTCGGTGGTTTGGGCTTTTCTGTCTCTATTGGTGACAGTTGTTGTAGTAGGCCGCTGAGACTTTCAAATGTTACCATCACATTGCTCGTAGCGTCTTTTGCGTCAGCTGTCGACTGATTTTGTGGTATAATTCGCCAACGCTTCTCGTAATACTTGTGGCTTTTGATCGCGAAGAAAGCTCCGACGTAATTGTCAGGCAAGACCAGGGCGTCGCTGGCTATCGTCTTTGGACCAAATCCAAAGCAGTGACTACCATAATAGAACTTTGCCGCGAGCGCTGACAGCAAGAATGGACAGTGGCGCAAATCAGTTAACAGGACGACGTGCACGGAACATGTCACCTTGTCTGTCCGCAAACTGTCAAAGGCTTCTCGACTTGGCAGATAGCGGACCAATTTTTCGTGTAGCAGTGAGTATACCTGTTTTACAACCGAATCAACTTCATATATCAGCTGATTGAGCGAATTTCTGCTTGGTTGAAGTAAGTGTGCTTCGGCTTTCGGAGAGTGCTCCGCACTACTATGCAATCGCGGTATGACGAGTATCAGAGTTGGCGAATTCCATCCTTTTGTTTGGCAGTAATTGGGGACCGTCTTGCAATTAAACTGCCCAAACTCGACCTCGAATGAGCTCAAGGTTGCTATGAGTCGATGCCACACTGCTTCATCCAAAGTATTTGTCATCGAATTAATTGCTGGATCAATCCGAACCAGCCAGATTTCAGAGCTTTCCGAAAAAATTTCCATAAATGTTACAGATATCAAATCGGTGACCAGTTCTTCAGTATCATTCGATGACATACTTTTACCGATTGAATCGCGCGCTAATTTCAGCTCGCCTACTGTCAGCGGGCCAGACTCGACCAGTGCATTGACATATTCGCTTTTTTCCTGAAAACCGTGATAGCGCAGGCCGCGCCTTTCAAGCAACGAACGAAGATCTTTCACTTTGATGCTCGCATTCTTCGGATCTACGAAAATATAGTCTCCTGGGTCAACAGCGATGGCAGCGATGGAAACGAAACTAAAGAAAAATAGTAGAGGAAAGAAGCAGTACGGAATTAATGCGATCTTCATTTTTTCGACAGGGCCTAGAAACACAGGATACGCTGAATAACAAGCAAGAGAATATGTCCTTGAGCAATGCTAACGACTTGCGTGAACGACTGCCATCATGCGTTTATGCTTAAATGCGCAGTGCAATTGCGAAAGTGTTGAGCGGGCCTTGTTTTATGACGAAAACGCTGTATCATCCGAAGTAAAGAGCCTTTCTTGCATAAATGTCTTATCGCACGCTCGAAGGATGGCGACACCTGGCTTTTTACTGTTATAGCAGAGTACAGCACTGCAGCTGGCGGCCTCTATACCTAATAGTTAATTAGAAAAACTTTTCGATTAGCCTAATAGCTGACTTCACTATTATTTACCGTTCACGTGATTTAAGGGTCCATACAGTCACAATGGTGAAATAAATCGAGCAGACTTCACGATTAATAATTAAAATATTCCGATCTTTCATATATGGTATAATTAACATAAATTTTGCCAAAAATTTTTTAGCGGTGTGGCAACTGTATTTTACCCCTTAAAAAGCCATGTAACCAGTTAAGTTACACGTGAATCACTGCAGGTTGGTACATACATAACAGATTGCAAAAACCTCCGAAGATAACGTTATATCTTCCCCATAAAAGCTTGCGAATACCTCCAATAGAATGAGCACGCAATAAGGGTGGATCAAACGCTCTTTCAAATTTGTTTGACATCCCCCTTCGCCCGCCGAAAATGATTGCATACAGGAGAAGTAAAAACGCCTACCCTTTGTCACTTTTGAAATACCTCAAACAAGAGGAATGCAGGAATGAACCCAGAGGATAAAACTTTGAGGCCTATCTTGCTCTTTTCATGCTTTCTGTTATGTTTAAAAACACTGAAAAGAATACGGATAAAGAGAATTTGATCGAGTTTTCCTGCATTTCTGCATACCCGGGTTTTACTGTATTTCGATAAATTCATAAGAGTGCAAGATATCATCAAGAAATTAAATCATTCCAATCACGCGTTTATAATAGCGCACAAATTTGCTTGGCGATTGAATCTTGTTTGCATGCGATCTCAGCGAAAAAACTGTCGTTCTTTGAGCTTACTTCGGTTAATAATAGTTTGACTCATATATAGCTTAACCTTTCACTAACAGCCTACAGCGAATCGCGAATACTAAACCAGTCTCGTCATGCGAGGTATTGTAATGGTTGGCGACTTTGAGTCGGAATGGCGTGTAATCAAGGACATCGATAATCAGACAATCTTATTCGTATTAAAAAATTTAAAATATCCGTTGCGCGAGGACACGTCTTTCAGCGAAATCTGAGATCATGGTAAAGGTGCATAGAAATATTTTCAATACATAAATGAAACAGATTGGAATTTGCATGCGGCTGTGCTATTGACAGATATGAGAAAACTTCGAGATGTTGCAATTTACAAAAAGATGCGGCGTCCCAAGAAGAGCGGAATAATCAAGTGTACATTTTTCTAGAGGTGCAAACTCCGTCCCTCTAACCTCCCACCGCTCAGTCTGCTCATCGTTGAACTTTACCCGCACTTGATGAATATTAGAAGCTCACGACTTTTGTAAACCGGCCCAAACCGAATTTCTTTTCAGTATTTTTCATGGGTGCGATTCCTGCTAAACTACTCTCCAATACTTTTATATCTTGAACGAAGTGCAAAACAAAGCAGTGATCTATCATTATTTAGATGCTATCGCAGTCCCCAATTTGTAATATCCGAACGACACGTTGGACATGGTCGCTCGGTATGCAGTTTTCCAGATTTAAAACTGTGAGAATTGGGATCTTCCCTCTTGATCAGCCAGGGTGCGATGCAATCAAAATGGTATATGATGTCCTTGCACTTGCAGGGAAGACGGCATAGTCGATCTCCAGAGTTATCAATAGAACACTGACAAATCAAACACTCTGATTGTCTCATATCCGCCGAAAAGTAGCCAGTTTCAACAACTGGAAGGCGCATAATCCAATTGTATGGGGGGAATCCGATTTCTTCGATGCTAATGCGGTAATGAGGAAGCAGCATCCGCAAATCTCTGCTCACAGCGCGGTGAAGATTATAACGAATAAAGGCTTTCTTGTACCAATCTGTTCGATCAGTGACACAAAGAGTCATGATAGTTAGGTACTCTTCAATTGATAGCAAGCACATCTCCTGATTGGGGTTCAAATCAGAGGAATGCAAAGTGGTGAAGCTTGGCATGTAAGAACGCTCATTTTGATAATCTTCCTCTTCTTCCCAGACGTTTCTCGAAATATTCTGTCGACCCGATTGATTTCTGCTATTAATATTCAATCGGTAACGAGTCAGCTCCTCCGTTCTTCGCCTTTCAACAGTCCCACCGCTACAGACCCAAACGATAATTACTATGAAAATGAATACAACAAATAGCGTACAAATGAGCTCCCAAATGATGCTCAGTGCACCCCTATTTTCTGGCTGTTTTTTGCTATAAGAATATGTCGGAGAAGGAGATTTAGTGTCAGTACGAGTGTAAGATTTTTTCACTTTTTTCGGTTGCCATCTTCTCTCCGCTTCGAGCTTTTTTGCCTCTATTGGTAACAAACGGTTTAGTAGGTCGCTGAGACTTTCAAATGTTACCATCGCTTTGCTCATATTATCTTTTGAGACAGCTGTCGACTGATTTTGTGGTATAATTCGCCAACGGTTCGTGTAATAATCGTGGCTTTTCACCGCATAGAATGCCCCAACGTGATTATCAGGCAAGACCACAGCTCCGCTCGTAATCATCTTTGGACCAAAGGCAAAACAGTGACTTCCATAGTTGAACTTAATCGCGAGCGCCGACAGTAAGAACGGACAATGGCGTAAATCAGTTAACAGTACAATGTGCACGGAACATTTTAATTTGTCAGTCTGTAACTTATCAAAGTCTTCTCGCCTTGACAGATAACGAACAAGTTTTCCGTGCAACACAGAATATATCTGTTTCATTACCGAGTCAACTTCGTATACCCTCTGGTTGAGAGAATTTTTACTCCTCTGAAGTATGTGTGTTATAGCTTCTGTATTGTCTTGCGCACTATTATACAATCGCGGTACGAGGAGCATCAGGGTTGGTGAATTCCATCCTTTTTCTTCGCAGTATTTGTCGGCATTCTTGCAATTAAACCTCTCGAACTGAACTTCGAATGAACTCAACAATGTCTTTAGCCGATGCCACACTGCTTCTTCCAAAACATTTGTCGTCGATTTATTCTCTGGCTCAATTCGAACCAGCCAGATTTCAGAGTTGGAGAAAGCTGTTTCAGAGAATGGTATGGATAGAAAATCGGTGACCAGTTCCTCAATTTCATTCAATGTAGTACTTTCGCTAGTTGAATCGTGCGCTATTTTCAGCTCGCCAACAGTCAGCGGGCCAGACTCGATCAGTGCATTGACGTATTCGCTTTTTTCATTAAAATCATGATAGGGCAGACCGCGCTTGTCAAGCAGCGCACGCAGATCTTTTACTTTGATTTTCGCATTCTTCGGATTTACGAAAACATAGTCTTCCGGGTCAACAGCGATGGCAGCGATGGGAACAAAACTAAAGAAAAACAGGAGAGGAAAGAAGCAGCAAGGAATAAATACGATCTTCATTTGTTCTGCACTGGAGAGGCAGAAAGGATGTGCTGAATAACAAGTGAAAGCCACTGCTCCACTATAACCATTGACTGTCTTGAGCGTATGGCGTTGCAGGGCATAGATGCTCTATGCGACTGCGCAAGTTTTGCGAAGGTCGTACATCTTATGATAAAATGAGGTGATTCATCCGGAAGTGTCTTGCTTGCATGCGTTCTTTATCTTACACCAACTGGATTGCGACCATAAACGTTATACTGCTGTAACAGAGTACAGCGTTACAGTTGACAATCTCATTACGTATCAGTCAATCAACAACACTTATCAGTGAATAGCGATTTGCGTCATAACCGGCTTCAGTATTAGTTAACATTCGCGTTCTTTAACAGAACAAAATGTTTACACTGTTGAAATAAGTTTAGTGGATATAACGAAAAATTAACAATGTATTCTGATCGTTGAATTTTTGGTGTAGTTCATACATATTTAGTCAGCATTATTTTAGCGCCGTAACAACCATATTATGTCCCTAAGGCAGCCATTTAATTATCCAATTACAAGTTGAATCACCGCAGGTTGGTTCATGTATAGAAGATTGCAGAGACCTCCGAAGATGATATTTTATCTGTCCCACAAGGATTAGCGAATATCTTCAATCAAATGAGTACACATCACGGGTGAGTGGAACGCTTTTTCAAATTTACTCG
>NIUQ01004517.1:0-13476 GCA_002796945.1 Plectus sambesii
CCCCCCCCCCCCCCCCGGGACCAAACCGTCTGCAGAGGCGTCCCTTATCAAGCTGATTAAACCAGCATCGTGTCAAGACCAAGCTGCTACAAGGCTGCTCTGTGACCGATTTGGTCACGTGGGGGGTACCTTGTCCCCGAACCGTCAAAATTCACTTTTTCGCCCTTATCACCTCTATCCAACTACTTGCCAGTCCCAGTCGTACCAGGGTTGTAAGCAGTAAGGGTACGGCATCCCACCCACCCCACTCCCGGTTGGGTCCATTATACGGTATTAACGTTGTACCCATAAACCTGTCGTCGCAGCGCCCTCTCGCGGCGAACATTGGAAACTACCGCGAGCGCTTTTTTTTCTTTAGTCATCAGGTCATTCACGGATTATTGCTAAGTATCGCCTGAGAGTTCTTGCCCTAAATACTAAGCGACTTCCGTCAGAGTGTGTATGTGAACATCTCACTGTTTGGACTGGACCCTTAGCGATCCCCAGTCAAACTATGATTGTATGTGCCTGGGGTACTGCACCTGACCCATACCACTTCCGTCCCCCTTCTATTTTATGCACATCGAGAGCAAAAACGTAATATGCAAAATGGCTTAATATGGCATTTGAAGCAAATCTCTCTTTAACTAAGTGTCACATGAAAGAATTTAATGGTTTCATCCAAAACAGTATCCCCAAAAACCTTTTGCATTGAAATTTTACAATGGAAAACCTTCCATTTCCTAGAAAACAATCAAATTTCGAAACCCGTCGCAAATGTGTTTCAACGTAATTAAGGGTAGATAAAATCCGCGCGTGCGTATATCGGCAAGGTGCTGTTTTGAACCGGCGCCACCAATCAATAGATATTGACGCGTGCGATCGGAGAATGTTCTAAAGTTTCGAGAACTTTCATTGAGTTATTGCCAAACATATGTTTGCGCAAGTTCTTTTTTTATAATTCCCATCAAACTGCGTTTCGATGAATGAAGAGTGCAAATTCTTTTGCATTTATAAATATAAAAGACCAGCGGCACTAGATTACAGGAACCCAAAGGCAGCTTGCGAATTCCGTGCCGCTGAGTGGTACGGCTTACAGTCACGGAGGGGTGACATGCGAAAACTCAAGCGGATAGCGCGGCGCGTTAGCGCAGCGCTCTCCGCTAGTGAGTTTTATTATGCGACGCTTTTATTGAAGGCGATTTGCTTCCAAAACTGGATTTTGCATGGTTAACGGTTTTCCAGCTATTTCGTCATTACTATTTTGAGCACGCTTGAGGCCATGGTGTAGTAGTGAAGTAGTTCGTACACTGATTTGATCGAAGAAATTTTTGAAGCCGCACGCGGGCAAAACAAGTTCTTGCACTATCAAGACTTTGTATTCTTCATCAAAACTGATACTTTTTATAGTATAATCTTATATTTTTTCGGTCTGAGGTATCCAGCATATGATTAAGATCCGCTTTTTCTAAGCATCGAGAAATTTGTTCAGAGCCTTGGCAAAGTTGGCAAAAAGTGTTCAGATTTTGTTGAAATTTAATGTGCTAGGTTAATTTAGGGTAGAACTTCCGAAAATGATGTCAGATTTTTTCACAAAAGTTTTCGCTTCGAGATACGGCGGGAGTTTTAAATTTGTGTACTGACAAAACATAATTTGTCAAAATCAATGTTTTTATAGATCAATCGACTGGGAATGATGAGATTAATCTGAATTTCGTTTCAAATTGAGAATTGGTACAGAACCTGAAAAGTTATGAAAGAGAAAAAATTCGAATTTTTTAACTTTTTGGTTTTTCGATTTTTTCGGTACAATCTTGGTTGGATAACGAGGCTGAGCATCCCTTAGGGTTGAAGCCCTAACTCTGGGCTATCCAATGGCGTCATAAAAAATTGGCATCAGAGTGGGGCGACGAGTCGCAAATTGAGCCCGAAAGTGATGCACCCCATGTTTACCGTGTTGAGCATAGAGCGAACCGGCATAGCGCGTATGACAAATAACTCGGGTAGTTTGCAACTGAATTCAAAGCGGATTTCGGCATCTTGTAGAGCTCTCATTAACTTAGATTTCCTTTTTTTAATCATAAAAATCCGATCACAATTACTCATTTTACGAACTTTCTACGGAAAGTCACATTTTCGGACATTTTCGCGTTCCTTGCGCATTTCACTCATAATTTGGTCGGCGCACCGTTAAAAATGCGCGAGAAACGCACGACAATGTGAAAATTGTGACCTTCCGTAGAAAGTTCGTCCAGTGAGTAACTGTGATCGAATTTTCATGATTAAAAAAAGGAAATCTAAGTTAATGAGAGCTCTACAAGATTCCGAAACCCGCATTGAATTTGGTTGCAAACTACCAGAGATATCTGTCATACGCGCTATGCCGATTCGCTCTAAGCTCAACACGGTAAACATGGGGTGCATCACGTTCGGGCTCAATTTGCGACTCGTCGCCCCACTCTGATGCCAATTTTTTATGACGCCATTGGATAGCCCAGAGTTAGAGCTTCAACCCTAAGGGATGCTCAGCCCCGTTATCCAACCAAGGTTGTACCGCAAAATTCGAATTTTCTCTCTTGCATAACTTTTCAGCTTCTATACCAATTTTCAATTTGAAACAATATTCAGATTCTTCTCATCATTTCCAATCGATTGATATATAAAAATAATGATTTCGACAAGTTCTGCGTTTTCAGCAAGCAAATTTAAATTTCCCGCCGTATCTCGAAGCGAAAACTTGCGGAAAAAAATCGACATTATTTTCAGAAGTTCTAGCCTAAACCACCCTTGCATACCAAATTTCAGCGAAATCCGAACACTTTTTGTTCATTGTGCCAATACAAACTCGGTGCTTAGAAAAAGCGGGTCTTAATAGTGTGAACGCCGCAGCGAACGTGCTAACTTGAGCATTCGGCATTTAGTATGTTACAGTGTTCCCTTCGGCTCTCAATTACCGATCGAAAAATGTTGACTGTAATAGTGAGGTGGCCGCTGACTATACAAACATTCCTGTTTCTATTTCTCTGAACATTCCGTGTCATACATCAATGGCCCTAAAAGCAACCTAAACATTATGATCGACTTTTGGTTTCTGTCACTATTGAACACCACTCTTTTGTGAAAATGTCTATTATGAAAGAGAAATTGTTTTGTTTGCATTATTCCCTTTTCAACCCCCTCGCTATGCGGATGTTGTTAGTATTGCGCTCACTGCTGTGCTAACTGTCCTGGCTTTTTTGGGTTTCCGTGGACACAGCTCGGTGGTTCGAACATACTACATTCAGTAAGCAAACTGTGTAGAACATAATATGACCCTGTCAAGGAACCAAAGAGACATCAAAACTGTTAGAGCGTCAGCTAGTGATTCGGTCTTTTTTGAGATCTTAGACAGGTTAAAGCACGAATACGTTACACCATACCGTATACTGTCATTATGCTATGATTATCATAAAATGGATGTGTGTCTCTAGCCGCGGTCTCTTCCGATGTAAAGATTAGTTAGCTCGATTCTTCCCCCCTCGCCTCCACATTCTGATAACAGAATAAAACCTACCTCGAGCCATGGTTCTGGTAGGCCGAAGCGACGTAGAATTCGTCTGTTCGAGTTATCAATGAGGAGCCGTTAACCGTCATTTTATCGAGCGAATTTTATCGAGGGTCTTTATTATCGAGGGTAATTTTTATCGAGATGGTTATATTTTCGCTTTTATTTTCAATAATCGAGTGCTAAATCGACGATTTCGAGGTCACGCATATTGAAAATTTAGCAGAGGAAAAAGGGAGGGGACAATACAGAAATGTATACGAGTGAATGCGACAAAATGACAAGAAAGAACAGGATGCGAACATGTAAATACGTGCGAATGCAAATAGGCAGGAATGGAAGGCGGATTATTTGGATGCGTATGCGAATGCGAAAGGGAAAGAACGAATGAGTAAATCTATGAATTAGCGTATAATTAAGATTTTACAGTAGTACACACTTATTTGAAAGATCAGAGGTCGCGCTCAAACGCAGCCCGCGCTCATTTCTGCGCGCGCCAACATTATTTCGTTAATGCAGCTTTAAAAAGCTTAAAACAGTACTCCTCTTTCTACTCTCATCATGCTTCATTACGCGTTTTATAACACTCATGCTTTCATGTTGCTGCGAATGTTTACTATTCACACGCTGCTTCGCTTTTATTCTGTCTTCCTTGACAAATATCTACTTACTTCTGTTTGCCTTTGGTATCTGGGTAGAAATGTGAAAGTAAAAGCGATAAAATAACCGTCTCAATAAAAATGACCCTCGATAAAAAAAGGCCCTCGATAAAAATGTCCTCGATAAAATGTGCTTGATAAAATGACGCCTAATGTGAGCAGCACCTGGCCACGAAACTCTTTTGCTTTGAGATCGTCATCAGAACTGAACAACGACGACGAATGGCGAGGCGATGCGCTGTCGTCGCTGCTGTGCATTACGACGACCAGAATATCCAAGTAACCGTCGTATGCGACAGAGTCTATCACCTGCAGAACAGCGAAGGAGTCAAATAGGCAGTGAAGATTTCGAAGGGATCCCGTTTAAGAAGACACTCTAATGATCAAATTAAAGTTCGTCTTGAGGTTAGAGTTTATAGTATCGAACCTGATGCCATCGGTAGGTTTTAATTTCACTGCTTTGAAATACATTGTAGCCAGAAAATAATTAATGCCATAAATAACACTAGCATGACTGCATCCTTGCATCTCAAATTTGTTCATAGCTATCCTGAATGCATCCTAAAACATTTAAAACTCACTCTGAACGCATAAATTTTGCAGTATCTATCTAAACAACTAGCAAACTAGCAACTAACAGTGGGCGAATTGGTTTGGCAATGGGCGACCTTTTGACGAGCAATTTACCCCAGAAGGATGCCGACTTCCATTCAGCCCACGTGGGGCCGACGAACAATGCCCGCTTCCGTCCCGGCACATCACGTGGAGATGGCCACAGCGCAGGTGCGCCAGCAGCTTCTCTATCCAACTCGCACAATGATCCATTGACTTCATCTAAATGGTTCAGCTAACAACAGCTAGCTTAAAAGCGCATGTATCAAATGAGAAGTACATAATTTTACACAATGGCCGTTCTGCCGGTAGTAGCGCTGTTGTTTTTTGGAGTCGGAGTGGTCGTTTGGGCGCAAGACATCAAAGCGACGCTGACGATCGTTCAGGAGAGCGGATCCATCCAGGTCACGTACCATGGTCAGACGCTCACCTTCGAGAAGAGCGCTCCTCGCAGGCTGGGCAACAAAACACCGGCCGAAAATCCTCACATGTTCAAGGGCAAACATGGAAATGACTTTATCGTCATCCGCTTCAAATCTAAAGAAGATGGCACTCTCGTCTTCGACAAAGATGGTATAAGACCAAATAAAACCAATGTTGTGTTGCTGAGACGAGAAATTCTAGGCGCCGCAAACATTGACGGAAAGAGTTTTGAAGTGGCAGCAGCGAGCGACGTCGTGCTCAAGGATGGGGTTATCACGGTGGACGTGATCATAACGCCGGCAAAACTGCACGTTGCGCAAGCCAATGAAATTGTCATGACCGAAGAATCACTGAGACGAAAGCGATCGGTACACAATCGTGTTAGCCGCGCGGTCCACCCCCAAGTCTACCTCGAGCTCGGCGTCATCGTCGACAAAGGACTGTGGGACACATATGTCACCACCTACGGTAGTCAAGCGCAAGCCGAACTCGACTCCTACATTGGCGCCGTGATCGACATGCTGCAGTCGGACTACTTGCAGTTCTCACCGCCGGTTCACATCGAAGTCCAAAAGTAGGCCAGAAAATAATCACTTTTACCAAACGGGTGAATAATGATATACTGTGCAGCTACACCGTTTGGAAAGTTCAACCAACATACACCACCGAAGGCAAATATAACGGCGATATTGACACCTATCTCGATAACACGACGGTGTCGCCGTACACTGCGCAAGCGATGGGAGTCGATCACGTAACCATCATCAGCGGCTTCAATTTGCTGAGAGGCGGAAGGTATGTGTGAGTACGGCGAGTAGCGCGCTGAGATGATTAAAAATATATATTTAATTGGACAGGGGGATCATGAAACAGTGAAATTCAGATAAACTGTGGATTTTCAACTCTTGTAGAGAACTACGCTATCGTTCCGCTCCCCGTGATCCAAGCGTAGGTTGGGCCTGAAGTTGACTGAATTTCCTAGTACTCATCTCCCAAAATTTTTGGCTACGGCCCCTTAATCAAATCTTACTATTCAGCCCAATTGGCGGAATTGCTTACCTGAATGTAATCTGTTCGCCGATCTACTCTGTGTCGGTGATGAACGGCGGAGACTTTACTACCGGCTACATCCTCGCCCACGAACTCGGCCACAGCTTCGGATTCTTCCATGACGGCGATGTCGACGGCGAGTACGAGAAGAACTGCCCAGGCGTCGGCTTCCTTATGTCGCCGAGCACGGGTACGCAAGGACCGGGCTGGTCGACTTGCTCGAAAGCGCGCTACCAAGCTACTATCGACTACCTCGACAGCACCAACACGAACTGCCTGCTCAACGTGGTAAGCAAGAGAAGAATTTGATTGCAAAGACAATGTGAGAATGATGATGATGTGTAGGTGACTCCGGACGCCGTCAACGTGAACCCCGGTCAGAATTACCCCATGGAATCGCAGTGCATGGCGAAGATGGGAATGTGCGGGCGAGCAACTGACTCCGCACAAGACAATCCCACGGATTGCCGTGCAATCAAGTGCCGAAGTCACATGCAAATGTTAATCAGCACCAACAGTGTTACCAAACTCGACGGCACATTCTGCGGGACCGGCAAGACGTGTCAGAACGGAGAGTGCCTCACTGCCAGCATCACCCTCACCCCCGTTAATGGCGGCTGGGGAGCGTGGAGCGAGCGCGCCGACAGCCAGTGCGGCGGTGATGGCTGCAGCAAGGCCTGTGTGATGGTCGGCCAAAAGCGACTGCAAGTGCAGCACCGACGCTGCGACAGTCCCTTCCCCAACAATGGCGGCACAACTTGCGCCGGCAGGAACCAGCGCGCCGTGGTCTGTGGCGCGACATGCACCACCGGCGTGGCCACCCGCGCCGCTGCCGACCTCAACAAGTGTAAAGTGGACAACCCCACCGCCACGGCTGCCACTCCGCAAAGCGCCCCGTACGACTGTCTTCTCGTCTGCGCCACTCCTTCGGGAACGCGGTACACCAATGCCGAGAACGGAGTTCCTTGCACAGGCGGTACGAATCGACTTCTACCTCTAAGACGCAGCTGTAAACATTTTTTAGGCTACTGTTTGAACGGTGAGTGCGCGACCACGTATTGGTCAACATGCTCGTTGGAGGGCTACGGATATTCGACAGCAGACTTCTCGCCGGCCCCAGTGTTCAATGGAGTGACGGCGACGACCACAACGACGGCCGCAACCACAACGACGGCCGCGACAGTAGGATCACCAACAAACTGCGTGTACCAGTGGTCGGCGTTCTCGGACTGCACCGCGTCGTGCGGATCTGGCCTGAAATACCAAACTCGCTCGCCCCTGACACAGGCCACCAACGGAGGAACCCCTTGCGAAACCACTCCCTCATATCAATTCGCCACTTGCAAGCTTGCTTTATGCCGTATGTACAACACTAATTCAATCATTTTGTGTGTAATTTGTTCCCTCTATAGCTGGCACGACCGAATATGCCTATACCTTCGTGGGCATTCGAGTCGAAATGACTGAAGTGACGGCATCAAGCTACGGTACAACGGCGCTTTCAACGCAGAATGATTGGAGCGCGTGCGCGAATGTGTGCATCAGCACGGGTCAATGCAAGGCAATCCTGTGGGACGATGCCAGCAAAAAATGCGTCGTCTTCACCGTCCTCAATCAAAGTAACGGCGTTCGCCAGAGCAGTACATCGCCATTTGTGCTCTATTTACTCTAGGAAAATGTTGCAAATGTTACGTAGATAAGCTTCAGGAAAGTGAAATAAATTTTTATTCGACAATTGTAACCGACAGAGACAATGCGAACAGGTACATAAAGTTATCGGATTCGATTTGATGGCAAAGCGCAACGCTGTCAGTGGGTGTTTTCGCAGATTTATCGCTGTCGAATACGCTTGCTCTGTCTAGAGGGCGTACTCTCTTGAGTGCGACGTCGCCTGTGTGATGCGTTCTTGCTAGTTGGCAGGCGAGAGGTCGGCGGGTCGTCTTCGGTCCAGGCGATGGCGCCTGGTTCGACAAGTGTATGCATAAAGCACTTGGACGCATTCGACGCCTTCTGCACGTGCACGAGCATGTCCATACTCAAGTCGACGGCGTGCGTCGTCAACTGATAAAGGCCGAATCGAATTATAGTCAAAGTGTTTTTATCAGTACCGAGAAAATGAAGTTTTGCTCTTGTAGCTATAAAGGTTAATAGTGTGAATTCCGCAGCGAATGTGCTCAATGGAGCTCGCGATACAATGAGTGTTACGGTGTTCCCTTTGGCTCTCGATTATTCATCGAAAAATGTTGACTGTAAGAGTAAGGTAGCCGCTGACTATACAAAAATTCCTACTTCAATTTCTCTGAACATTCCGTTTCATACATCAATGGCCTAAAAATCTGCCTGAGCAAATTGAATGACATTTGGTTTCTGTCACTATTGAACACCACTCTTTTGTGAAAATGTCTATTATGAAAGAGAATATGTTTTGTTTGCATTCTTCCCTTCTCAACCCCCTCGCTATGCGGATGTTGTTAGTATTGCGCTCACTGCTGTGCTAACTGTCCTGGCTTTTTTCGGGTTTCCATGTACACAGCTCGGTGGTTCGAACATACTACATTCAGTAAGCAAACTGTGTAGAACATAATATGACCCTGTCAATGAACCAAAGAGACATCAAAACTGTTAAAGCGTCAGCTAGTGATTCGGTCTTTTTTGAGATCTTAGACAAGTTAAAGCACGAATATGTTATATCGTATGATACACTGTCATTGGGCCGGTTTCACATCGCGTACTTTAGCTGAAGTCGTACTTAAGGCATATCCTTTAGCTAAAGTCGTACTTAACGCAATGATGAAGGATAGGCCTTAAGTACGACTTTAGCTAAAGTACGCGATATGAAACCGGCCCATTGTGCTATGATTATCCTAAAATGGATGTGTCTCTCTAGCCGCGGTCTCTTCCGATGTAAAGATTAGTTAGCTCGATGTCTCCATCCTCCCGCCCACATTCTGATAATAAAATAAGAACCTACCTCGAGCCATGGTTCCGGTAGGCCGAAGCGACGTAGAATTCGCCCGTTCGAGTTGTCGATGAGCAGCACCTGGCCACGAAACTCTTCTGGTTCGAGATCGTCGTCAGAACTGAACGACGACGACGAATGGCGAGGCGATGCGCTGTCGTCGCTGCTGTGCATTACGACGACCAAAACGTCCAAGTAACCGTCGTAAGCGACAGAGTCTATCACCTGCAGAACAGCGAAGGAGTCAAATAGCCAGTGAAGAAATCAAATGGATCCCATTAAAGAAAACACTCTACTGATTGAAGTAAAGCTCGTCTTGACGTTAGAGTTTATAATATGTAAACTGACGCCAGCGGTAGATATTGATTTCACTGCTTTGAAATAAATTATAGTAAGAAATTATTTTCAATGTCATACGGAGCACTAGCCTGAATGCATTCCGAATTTATTCTTAGCTCATCCTGAATGCATCGTAAACATATTAAAAACTCATTCTGAATGCGTGTATTCTACAGTATCCATCTAATCAACTAGCAAAACTCGAATACTGAACATAGAGATAAATGAACAAAAAGAACCAACCGGGAATCCATTGAGCAGAGATGAGTTGAGACGATTAACTCGTCTACCAGACTGAGTCACCGTCGTATCCAACCCGCCGGCGTACTCGGTAACTACTTCGGTCGACCACAACTGATGAAGATCCATTCGCGAATCGTTCGACCGCCGCCGCAATTTCAAGCAACTGAAAGACAGTTTTTTAGCATTTCTGGATAGTAAAATCGTTTAAAGCGGTTTCGCTTATCGCGAGTTTAACTCACCTCAGAAATCTGCCGTCGCACTTGAGAATGTGACCAGAGTCGTCCATATGGAAAAATACGCTCGGCATATCAGAGGAAACTCGCATGAGAGACGCTTGCCGCAGATCGATGCCATTCATGACCGGCTAATAATTCACGATTAGTTGACTGATAATTACTGATTATTCGGGTGATAATTATTGATTAATCGTCAAAAAATGCGTTATGACCTCGATACGTCGACGATAAATATCAAAATTCCGATCCGTATAGAGACAATACGCCCTGCTCACCTTCCTATGCTAGTTTAAATCAATTTAAGGCATCATTTATGAGCTCGCCTCGATCCCATTACATTAGTTTTAGTCTAAATGTAAGTGTAATTGTGTGAAAGTTTAAGCCTAAGTGAGCGTATGGAAATTAAATAATTATCGATTAAATCCTCGATTTATGGGCGTATCGTCCTTCAACGAAGGATTCAACAATACTCTGCACAAGAACTCTATAAAAAATCATTGAATTAAAACATACCGGCTGTTGCGAACGATCAGCTGTGCAAAGTCGGTACGGGCCCTCTCGAGCCGTTGGCGCCGCCAACATGTGGAATGGGAATGCGGCAAATTCGACCGAAGAACAGTTGCCCGAGTAGGAGAAGAGGGCGGGAGGCGCCGATTCGAGGTCGATTGTGAAGTCAAGCACGCTGGACCCGTCGGACAGTTCGAACGGTCGGTACACACTGTGTGTACGCTGAGGGAGGAGAAAATTAGACTTGGAAGATAAATTCAAATCCGACATGAATTCTTCTCAGATTAATCCGTTCGAGCAATACGAGGTTGGATTTGCTTGCTAAATTGTTGGAGGATTGTTCGGCTTTTGGAATTCGACGTCGGAGGGTGGAAATGTTTCGCACTTTTTTTGCGCTTTCAGTAGATTGTATAGAATACAGTACGCCGGCTAAGCCATCTATTAATTTGCCTAGAGGCCTATATAGACTTGGCATTACACAAAGACTCCCTCCTTTCTCGTCCCACTCTTTCTTGCTAGTTCCTTCTGCTCTGCTCATTGCCCACTCGTCATACCAAAAGTAATAACTGCCCAATTGGCTTCAATGCTCTATCTCATTTCACTTTGATTCCGCTAAACCCATGATTGATACGTTTTTATCAAAGAAACGGATCAAAGTGTAACTCAATCGACACGTACTCACATCGTTGATGATTGTCGTCGCGTCGAAAGCGCAGAATTCTTGCGGCTTTTGACGGAACAGGACCAACATGTTGTTCATCACCATGGCGTTTTGCACCACACCAAATAACTGCAAAGTATTCGTGAAAAGAATGAAAATGCGACGATAACTCACTTCTTCCTTCAATTGGAGCATTCCGACAAATTTCAACGGCCAAACGTCAAATAGCGCCAGAACTGACTCAGGGTGGGCGCCGCCGTCAGACCTCTGAAAAAGGAATACGGTAACTCGTTTATACTAATGTCGCTTAAACCGGTATTTCGCTTATATCGGTAATTACACATGAACTTATAGCGTATCTCCCCATACAACGAAGTTCGTTTATACCTGTATTTTGATTATACGGTAAATTTGCCCGGTTCACCAAGTGCCGGTATAAACGAATTTCAAAGTAGGCGCGTGACTGACAGGTAACTAAATACAGTTGACTACTGTCCTATAGATATCAACCAACCTCTTCCCTCAATCTCATCATGCATACTGTTCGAACATCCCCAACGAAAAGTCTCAACGGCTTTCAATCTCAAGAACTAGAAGGGCGCTTCTGCTGGCAGACGAATAACAACTCACTGGCTGAAGATTGGAGCGGCGTCGGGCGCTCGTTTCGCGTCCGTCAGGGGTGCTCGGCTTTCGCTGGCGTCCCTGCACGCAGATTGACTCGCCTTCTTTGTTCCATTGCAGAACGCTTCAAAATGCAATCCATCTATATTTCTGCCCCAAGTTACAGTAACAGGTTAATCGAGCTAACAAATGAGGTAAACAGTTTCTCTGTGGAAGTAACAGAGACTGTAAAGGACCGAGTGTTGAGCAGTGTAGTAAAAAACTTACCGAAATCGACAGTCCTTTGGCAGCTGGAACTGATACTCTATGACGCCGCTGTCCAGATTGACGAAGAGCAGTCGACTGCGGGTGGTCAGAAGAATCAGCCAGCGTGGCGTATATGATTCATCCTGTAAAAGGATTAATCATGAATTCTCACTGAGATTTTCAAGAAGATGATTTTAGGCCAATGGAATTTTCTTGAAAACAGGCTACAGGGGTGGCGTATTATTGAGAAAATCCGGCAAGATGTCGAGCTTACTCTAAATATTCCAGAAGTGTGGGCAGAGCTTGTCGCACGCTTACTATAAATGCATTACCAATTCTTTCGCGTTTGCTCTACAGAATCGAGCAGTTTTTGATGTTCAATGCCTAAGCTTTCAAAAAATATTGTGGTACTGCAATGATTCAAAGTGAGAGCACAACGCACAGCGCCGTCTACTTGGCAACGCGCCAAGAAAAAAATCAAAACACGTACTTCTCTACCGTACTCAAACAGCAGCGAATCCTCCACTCGCTCGTTGGGCATCAACGGTACATCAAAGAGTCTGCGGCCGGATTCGGCGCACACAACCGACCGGTACTTGTTCCAATACAAACGACGACTAAAACACCGCGTATCATAGGCTCGGATCAACTCGTGCAAACACTTCACCGCATATGCGCCATAAATGTAAATCAGATTACTTTCGTTATAAATTAATTATGGTGTAACATGCATGTAAAACTGGGTCATAGGGTATACGATAGAATTTAGCTGCATGTTTGCGGTAACTAAATATGAAATACAGTATGTTTGTACAAGTCCATTCCACGTACGATAAGTATATTTTGCAATGAAATAAATAGCTCACTTTTCAAACGCGCACGGTCCTTTCACGTCGTAAACAATCCTCTCGCTGTACTGACGAGTCTCCTAAAACCGTACGATTCCAAAAAAAGGACGTCATTTAATTGTTGCATACCGATAAAATGACTTTTCGCGCCATCTTCCACACATGTCTGTCGTTGCTACGGTAGCGTCCTAGTTCTCGATCGCGCAGCTGCCGGTTGAAATGGTAATTATGGTCGATCTTTTGGCCGCTGCTCCCAGCTGCTTCCATCTATTTGTATGCATAGATAAAGTTAGTATATGCGCGTATAATAGATAGTCGAATGTTTGTATTACGGCCTGGTTAAAATCGGCGAAACTCATCAGAGGCCTTAAATTCCCGTACGATAGCCAGAGTTATATTCGAACAAATATGCATTCGTGAGAAGTGCAAGTAAAATGTGGTATCATAGCGCCAGCTCGCTATTTCAGTTGTTATTTCGTTTCATATGTGCGCAGTCGCATTCTTGCTCCGGTCTCCGGGAGTAAATTTGTCGTCTTATATTTCCCTCCT
>NIUQ01004518.1:0-13506 GCA_002796945.1 Plectus sambesii
GTTCTGCGATACGCTGCTGAGTGCCTGACTGATGGAGTTCAATGGATTATTATTGAGACCGTTGGAGATGAGGGCGGGTTGTGACCATCCGCCCACCGACGACTGCTGCGTCGACGAGCCGTTGGCGCTGAACGCCTCCACAACGAATGACGGCGGGCGCTGCTGCAAACTTAAGGTTTAGGCTTGTCATCTCATGCAACAATGCTAATTTCATGATGCTATAATTAGCTTGAATATGAGGAACAATTGGAATATTAGATTTGGCGGGCCGAATAGTGCAATATAAATGTCTATCGCCTCAGGGTTCGACTGTGGGCATGCAGAGCGGAAGCCCTGACAGGGGGTCGGTGCTGGGATAAAAACTTCGACCTAGTTACAGCTTTATAATTTGACAAAGTAAAAATAGTCACTGACCTGAAAGTGCTGAGGGGGCATCAGATTCTGGGTAAGAAAAGCGGGCGTGTTGGCGAACAGTCCGTCGTCGAGAAGACCGTGGCCGATGCCGTAGAACGCGGCCGCCCCGCCGTTCATGTTGTTCATGTCGTACGGCTGTCCCATGGGGTACATCTCGTCTCAATTTGGTCGTTTATTGTCGCCCACGTCTTTAATGATTTCCTATTCTTCTCCTATTACTTCAAAGAATTATTGAAGCAATTTTTTACCTGAAATTGAAGAGATATTGAATAAAATTACGGGTTTAATGCCAAGTGAAAGGAGCCGCGCGTGTTAACATAACCTGTCGGGTATACAGCAAAATAGTGCAAGTGTTGCGCAATCATTTTCAATTTATATATCGTATTGAAAAGAGACAAGTGATCAGATAAAAAATACTCTGCGCGAGGATGACACATTATTCAGTGCCACACGCGACAAATAAGCACTGCAAACAAGCTTCAAAGAATTGTCATGTGATCAGTATTCAACTATACTACCACATGAGTAGCCGCACGGAAGTTAATCGCGAACTAAGCTTGTGAATCATTAGCGTTCTACTGACAAATTAAAAGATGCGTTTCCTACATAGAAAAAAGCGTATTAGAGGTAATTACGCAGCTCGCTGTGCTAATTTGTAGCCGCCGCTACATTTAAACCTTAAGAACAAACTAATCTTCATCACTTCAACAAAATATCACTCATGATTTGGCAAACATATTTTAGTAGAAAGCACACTTAATTCACTCGTCCATTAATATGTATCCAACAAATTTCAAGTTTATCGAAATACTTTACAGACTGTTGCAAAAGCATACGTGGCAATAGTGCTATAGCAAACTTTGCTACCATTACAACCTAAAAATATGACATAAGCCAGATGCTACTTTGTGCATAAATACGATTTATTTTAACCACGCCAAAAATTGCTTTCACTTCAATCAGCAATTTCACTGCACAAGCCACGAAACAGTACAATTCTGCAGAAATTGGTCAGCGACTGAAATGCAAAAGCAAATTTTTCTTACTCGCGCGCGGTCCCCTGCACGCGACTCCCTCGTCATAACCACCGGGTATAATAAGAGTATCATGCTGCGCGCAAAATCAAGGACAGCGGCGGACGGACGACCACGACGCCCTCATACCCGCACGTGCGCTCTGCGGTCCCATCTGACCTCTGCACGCCGTGCCCCTTGTTGTTACCCAGAGCGCGCTACGCAACACGACAATAATAAATCGCGTAAGCGCCCATTGGCCGGCTGCCAGAATTCTTTGACAACGATGTTCTACTTTAATTGTTTACCTAACGATTTATTGCTCTCACTATTGTCTGACACGTAAGGCAGTTTTTTTGTTTCGTTTCAGCGTAAATTTTAGGGTTATTTCAATATTTGTGCACAGTTTTACTCAGGCGTTGACGTTTTTGGCTTCAGCTAAAACATAACTCGATACGTAAGTGGTGTATCGTACCCACACTCGGCCGTTGCGATGTCTTTTGTCATCGGTGACGTAACAGATGGGAAAGTTACGGTAAGCCGCGCGAAAATGTTAAGAATGAAATCGTGTAGCGACGTGAACAACAGCTTGCTAGCCCACCAGGGTAAGAAAATGCAGGTAATTGTTTGCAAGCATATTTAATACCAACAAGACTCCACTCGCCTTGTTGAGGTAGCCATTATAGAGCGAACCAGAAAGGTCTGGGCATTCAATCCGAATGAAATGTAGATAAAAATTGCGATATTTTTACGAATGTTCGTGTGCTGTCCTTTTGAATGAACTGAAGAGGCTATACGACGGCTCATGCACCTTCGAATTATAGCGTGCATCATAGCTACCAGCTGAAGATCGAACAACAATTCTGGTTGAACTGCACAAATCTGATAGCATTTTGTCCCTAATTCTGAGAATATTTAATATGTTGTTAATTACGTATGGTAAGACTGCTGGGACTTGGATTGTAGCTTTATCAGATGGGTTGGGATGAGAGGGAGACGCTCTTTAAAAAGTACTTCAAGTGCAGTTCACTGGCTGGAGTAAAGTACTGCATAATCCAAAATATTGTTGCAGCTAGAAATAATGAAGGAATCTACAACGAATGAATATCACTCTATCGCTTTCTTCTTGTACCTATACTGCTAACAGAAAGTTTAAGACTACGTAACGATATTTGTAATATCACAATCAATCTCATTAATTTATCATTACCTTGAGCATTAACAGCGATCAGTCGAAGATATTAAATCCCTGAAGTCATCTAGATGAAATGCAAGGTAATCGGGTACTCCCTCGATCTATGCATGAGGCTTGCCATATTTCCTCCTGTCTCATAAAATTGAGAGTTCGAATTGAAATACGTATTTGATCTAGTCATGGTACTTTTCATTAGCTAAAGTAAGAGCGATGAGGAAACATCATTCTAGTGATTCATTGATCGAAGCCATCAAAATAACAACAGTGCACTAAGCAACAACTAAGCTGGAACCCGTGTTGTCAAAGATACCTTCGACGTCATCCCCAACTGGACGTGGCACAAAAAGGGTTGGCGAAGCGAACAGATTTCATATCATTCAAAGTGGCTGAAGGATAGATAACATGGCGCTATTTTATGCCATCGCAATCTCTACAATCATAACGAATTTTGTTTCTAGCACAGTTTTGAGTGGTAAGTTACTTCAACGAATATTAATGATACTTTCTTTGAAAATCAATTATGTTGTGGCTGCTAACAGAGTTTCTTACTACATATGATATTGATACGCTCAAAACCGAAAGCCGAAAACTGGAAACAGAAATCTGTTAACCGAGGGAAACCCGGAAAGTTTCGAGAAAGAGATCCCAACCCTGTTTGAGACGGCCGAACGCAGGCCTTTCTGCTTCCCATTTGATAGCTCTTTTCTGGCAAAGCACAAAGTACATAATTTGTGAGAGAATTGATACCACGCTTTCAACAACTAAAGCTTATCAAAGAAATATTTGAGAAGTTATCCTACAGCACAGTTAAATATATAACGTAGCGATCATTTCTAGACCTGCAAGCCGATGTGACAGCTAAATGCAAGACGTTCCCAATTAATCAAATGTTGGGTTCATCGTGCTACTTTACGACTTCGACGACCTCCAAATATACGAGAACTGCCGCGATTCAGCAGTGCGTCGCCTCTGGAGGTCGACTGGCCACACCCCGAACAGCTGATGTCATCACCGCCATGAGTGCCACAAACGGAATATTTGACCAGGTAAGATACTACATTATGAGTGTCAACTAATGTGGCATTTGAGTGTAATATTATCATAGAAAGCAATTTCTGGTGATGAAATGATATTTTAAATAGTACTGAAAATATTATGTTTTGATCAAGAACAGAACAATGCGGTGCTTTGTATAAGAAAATGATGAACAAGTCGCTTGGAGGCGTTTTGTCGAAGGATAATTCATTTTTAAACTTTTGACGATTTTTCGTTGACGATTGGCCAGATTTTTTTGCAAGTGACTGCTTATGCAAGCGTTACCTGTGCGATATTGAATTTTCAACTGAAAAAATGTTTTCTATAGAAATCTGCTTTTTTGGAGATTCGTTTCGTTTGATATACTAATGTTTTTAGCTCTCTGCCAAAGGTATTTCGTCGGTTCACATCGGCTTGTATTCTGCATCGTCAAGCTCAAGCGCTACGTCATGGATGGCTAACGCTTCAACAGCAGCCGAGCTATTTTCTGTCCGAGCGGCGTTCGCGGCCACAGTATCAGGGACTTCAATCAGCCAAAGCGCCACTGAATTATGCGGCTATCTAAATATGCCGACCGAAACTCAGGTGTTGTGGTTTCCACCCACTATTACTCCTGCAAAATATGCAATCGATGACACCTGCAACTCTCAAAAGGGGTTTATATGCCAAATAGGTACGTCCTTCTTTCTTTACCGTGTAGCAATTGCGCAACAGAATGAGCTGAACTGAAATTAGGTAACGAATTTTCAGCCTATAATAGCCGTGAAACACTTTGGATCTGAAATTAGTATTGCAAAAAATTACAATAGCATTTTAATCACACCTCAATCACGCTAATGTAAAGTTGTAAATCTGCGCAAATATGTAATCTGAATAGCTATTTCAGATGCATTTGGTTTCACGTTCAACAACACAAAGTCTGGATATTACTACGGAGCATTCAATACAATTCTGAGTTCAATCACATCCCCGTATTTATGCGGAGTCGAATGCTTTCGGTGGTCTCCTGGCTGCCTGAGCTTTGCTTGGGCAACTAGCAACCAATGCGCGCTGTATTATGAAAAGTACACCGCAGCTCAGGTTAACACTACTTGCAGCCCTTCGCAATGCGATTATTACGTCCGTTACTTTTGATAGTTTCATTTAGCTTTTAGTCATTATGAAATGTTACTGTTCACGTAATATTCTGCTTGGTTTTTTCGCGATACTTTGCAAGCTACATAAACGAAAGAAGTGACTTGCTGAATGACTGACTCAATTTAAGGCGACGCAACCCAGAAATCGTTCAGCCAGCCGAGGATATTGTTAATACGGTAATGTACGCATTACACACGTGGGTCTTTAGCGCGTTTCTGGTTAAATAAAAAACCAAATACACCATCTTACCGGCGTCATACGGAAGCTGCTTGTTTGATAGGTTACTTTGAATAACTGAACGCTGCTTGAGGCTGTTTGTAGTCAACTAAACGGCTAATTTTAATGAATAATTACGGAATCGAAGACCACTTCTTGATCGCTTCAAGTGTGGTTGCTCGATACGTTGCCCCCGCCATGTTGAATGAAGAGTTGGGTTTCAATCGCGCGAATGAGCTGTCAGTAGGAATACTCATCTGCTCAAACTGACAAACTGAATGGATGAGCAAACTTGCTGCTCGTGAAATTAATCAGTGTTCTTGGCCATGGCTGTAAACAAGCGCTCAGCAACAACAAGAGGATGCTCGCGTTGTCAACGGTACCTTTGACGTCATCCCGATGTTTGGCTTTGGGGTAGAAAGATTGGTGAAACGACCATACAGCGACTATACGAGTCATATCTCTGGATCCCATTTCTTAAATGATCCCTGAGAATTACGATATCACGAGTCTTTCACCCATACACGGATACTGAACGCAAAATTGCAGTGAAATTCGTTTATAGCGGTCAAAATTTTCCGTCCGAAAGCGTAGTTTCCCATACAAACAAGTTTGGTCATACCGGTATTTGGCTTATACCGGTCAAAACTTACCGATTCCCCGGTGACCGCTGTAAACGAATTGCACTGTTTTGATTTCTCATCACGTCATAGTTTTACATATTGTGCAATGTTTACCCTCTTTATACCTGTTTCTTTAACAATCTTTGTTAAAGCTAATATAATCTTAAATAAATCACTTATATTTAAGCGAACCAGAATACGTTAGGTCACTATGAATAGGAAGTGATTGATTGTGGGAGATTATGATTTGTACCACGCCGAAAGGGAGTCGATTATAGAAAGTGCGAATGTTAAGAGAATACAGTATTATTATGTTTGCTGCGAGCTCCGCAGTTACTCGCTGAAACGAAAAGTGGTTTCTTCGTTCATCTTTGATTGTATCACTTTCGTGCTCAGTTTTCATGTTTTTCGATGCCTGGGGGCTATTAATCGTTGTTAATATCATATCGCGACATAATCTTTATTAATGAGGCCATATATTTAATAAGATGATTTGAGTATCATCAAAACGTCCCAAGCACTAACAATGCAGGTCGATTCAGAACTACTTGTAATGCCAGTTCGCAATGTTATCCCCATGTATGTCACTGCTAACATCACAACCTCAGATCAGATACATCGAAGCGTCCATTCGCACGCATATCAAAGCTGACAATTACCGGGTATTTCCGAGTATAAGCCCATGGGCTTGTATTAATAGGGACCTCATTTTTTCGTTCAAGGATTTACAAACTCATTCGATCATTTCATAAATTCGCTCAACAGACGTATGGATTAAATCCACGAAATCCTTGGACGAAAAGATGAGGTCCATTTTACTACAAGCCCGTAGGCGTGTATTCGGAAAAACTCGGTACAAGTTAATTTACTGGTAATGGTATCTCATAAAGCAAGACGAGTTTCTAAACCCTTTATATCATATTGCAGATCCTTTCCATATTTACTCATGCCTCATAGAACTGAGAGTTAAGGTAGAAATGCGTGATTGATCCGCTCTTGTCACCCCCTCATATGCTCATGTTAATTAGTTGAGCAAACATGCTGTCCGCGGAACAAATCGGTGACCAAAGTCATTACTTAAAGCGAGCACTAAGCAACAAGTGGGAGGTACAAGCGTTGTCAAAGATACCTTCGACATCATCCCCAACTGGACGTGGCACAAAAAGGGTTGGCGAAGCTAACAGATTTCATATCATTCAAAGTGGCTGAAGGATAGATAACATGGCGCCATTTTATGTCATCGTAATCCTCTCTACAATCACAACGACCTTTGTTTCTAGCACAGTTTTGAGTGGTAAGTTATTTCAACGAATATTAATCATACTTTCTTTGAAAATCAATTAAGTTGTGGCTGCTAACAGAGTTTCTTACTAATAGTAATATTGATAGGCTCAAAACTGAAAAGTGGAAATGGAGATTTGTTAACCGAGGGAAACCCGGAAAGTTTCAAGAAAGAGATCGCTACTCTGTTTAGAGAAGACTGTACACCAGCCTTTTTGCTTCCCATTTGATAACTCTTTTTTTGGCAAAGCACAAAGTGTATTATTTGTGAGAGAACTGATACTACGCTTTCAATAACTAAAGCTTATTAAAAAATATTAGAGAGTTAGCTTTTTGAGAAAACACAAAGTGCATAATCGTGAAGATAATTGACACTTCTTTTTCGATAAATAATACTGTCTGAAAACTTTTTAGAAAACTTACCCTATAACACAGTTAAATATATATATAGTAGCGAAAATTTCTAGACCTGCAAGCCGATGTGACAGCTAAATGCAAGACATTTTCAATTAATCAAATGTTGGGTTCATCATGCTACTTTACGACTTCGACGACCTCCAAATATACGAGAACTGCCGCGATTGAGCAGTGCGTCGCCTCTGGAGGTCGACTGGCCACACCCCGAACAGCCGATGTCATTACTGCCATGAGTGCCACCAACGGAATATTTGACCAGGTAAGATACTACATTATGAGTGTCAACTAATGTGGCATTTGAGTGTAATATTATCATAGAGAACAAGTTCTTGTCAAAAAATGGAATGAAATGAAATTTTTNGTAAGATACTACATTATGAGTGTCAACTAATGTGGCATTTGAGTGTAATATTATCATAGAGAACAAGTTCTTGTCAAAAAATGGAATGAAATGAAATATTTTAAAGTATTGAAAGTGCTTTTATTGATGAAGACCAGAGCATGTGATGATTTTTTCAAGAGAATGAGGCACTAATCGCTTCTAGACGTTCTATCAAAATTAACTCTTTTTCTGAGTATGTTGGCGATTTATCAGATATTTTTTTGCGAGTGATTGTTTATGCTAGCTTAACCTATGTAATATCAAGTTTCCAATTGATAAACTGTTTTTCGAAGATAGTTTTTTTTGGAGATTCATTTCGCGTGCCGATGTGTAGTTTTTAGCTCTCTGCCAAAGGTATTTCGTCGGTTCACATCGGCTTGTATTCTGCATCGTCAAGCTCAAGCGCTACTTCGTGGATGGCTAACGCTTCAACAGCAGCCGAGCTATTTTCTGTCCGAACGGCGTTCGCGGCCACAGTATCATGGACTTCTATTAGTTCAAGCGCCACTGAATTATGCGGCTATCTAAATATGCCGGCTAAAATTTCTTTACCCTTGCTTCCCATGAGTCTTACTCCCGCACAATATGCAATCGATGACACTTGCGAATCTGAAAAGGCATTTCTTTGCCAAATAGGTATGTTCTGTTTTCTTCACCGCATAAAATTGCAAAATGGAATAAACTAAACTGAAAAAATTTATCAACCCAAATCAGCACTGGACGCGTACCAAACACATGGACCTATTTTTGTGTAAAATTACAATAGCCTTTTAAACACACTTCAATCCCGTTACTATCAAATAGAAGATCAGCACAGAGAATTGATTAAAACAACTGTTTCAGACTCATTTGGTTTCACGTTCAACAACACAAAGTCTGGATATTACTACGGAGCATTCAATACAATTCTGAGTTCAATCACATCCCCGTATTTATGCGGAGTCGAATGCTTTCGGTGGTCTCCTGGCTGCCTGAGCTTTGCTTGGGCAACTAGCAACCAATGCGCGCTGTATTATGAAAAGTACACCACAGCTCAGGTTAATACTACTTGCCCTTATCCATGCCAATATTATGTTCGTCATTTTTAATAGCAATCGCAGAGATCAGTCAAAATTAGTAAAATCATATATGTTGCTCTTGCTCTTTTTCTGCGCGATATATATAAATAATGAAACGAACAAAAGAATTAAACACTGAGTTATTGTATCCGACAAGCAAGGTCCGACAGGGGCTTATATAGAGCCGGTTTGTCCGAAATGCTTGAATGTCCGACATGGCGGCTTCTTTGTGTGCATCAGACATCCAGCCATCGGTTTGTTCGAAACTCTTCAGTCGAATATGAGCCGAGGGCCTCCGAAAGCAAGATTATTGCACCAAAAAACAAACGTTCGCTCGTCTTTAATTGAGAAGCGTCGGACAAACCGACAGTTGGACCGTCTGACGCATACAAAACTGCTGCCAGATCGGACATTCCAAGCATATTGGACAAAGCGGTACCACGCAAACATTTCTGAACATCTTTCATGAAAATGTGAATATTCAGTACTTGTTAGCAAGCCCTTCTAAGTTGTATTATTATACGAATTAGGGCTGCTCATATTACTCAACAAGGCTCGATGGAAGAGCGACCGCCGGATCTTATCAGAAAATTAAAAAATGGGAGATATTAATTAAGAAATTAAAAGAAACGAAAGCTTTGAAAACGAATTTGACTGAAATGATAGACTGACTAAAACACTGTGGTTGAACATAAACTGGGCATTCAAGATTGCTGAACTCTCGCCAAAGCTGTTCTAGTGTGTTTGCCAGAGTTCGCTCCTTCCTTTAGTCGTTTTTACATCAGGTTGATGCTGTCGTTTTCGTTGTTTACCAGTCGACATTTTTTATTCAAAAAAGTAGATTTTAACAAGCAGCACCTCACACAGTATGACAGTTCTTATCAAACGAGCCAGCAAACAGAATTCCAACTACATCAACTTTCGTCAGATGCAATCAGGTGGAAAGATTCACAATTTCACCGAAATAAAAACTGTCAAGTAGGAGGATAATTTGACGGCGATATTAGAAAATCGCTCGGTTCAAATCACATGAATGTCAAACTTTCCAGAAGACCACAGTAAAACGATCATCAAAAGAACAATCAAAGCAGTATTCAGGAATTTACCAAATTTACAGTAACTAATACAGCAGCCTTTATGTCTACTAACTTAAATCACGCACAAGATCGACAAATCAATCGTATATTTTCTATTGGGAACCGTCTCGATACGAACGCCACCCACAAAAATGTTACTAGTGTTTGGTGCGCGCGGGCAAAGTCGTAATAGAAACAATCGCTTAATTGGATCATCCGACGGGCCCTGGTGTCCCGATAAGAAAGTAAACCGTAATTGTAGAAGCAATGTACGCGTCACAACGCGGAGCTCGGACATCGACTTGCGAAAGTGCGATTCGCGTGCCAAAGAACCAAACTGCCCCAATGAATGACATCGTCATACTATCAAAACCGCCTGCACCCAATAGTATTGGCACAAAGCCAAATCATCGACCAACGCGGCTCCTCATTGTCACGCGTATATTACGAAAAATGCAAACGTGCTGATTTGAAGACGAAGACGAGGGCTAACATACAAGAATATACACAGTTTGCACCAATAAATGGAATCTCAGAATCCAGCCGAGCTTTCGCCACTGGCGCTTTCACGTTCGGCGTCGCTCACAGAGCGAACATGCATACTTTGCTTGAGGCGTTCGGCGCAAATATCAATTTCCTGAAAAGAGCTTTATGAATCTTTGGAATATAGGAAAAAGGGCGCTTTTGATATGCCACAATTGTCGGCATGAATCGTTACAAGTACCCAATATGGACTTTTTCTAGGGGTTCAGACTGAATAAAGACGAGTTCTGGATTTAAAAAAATTAAAATTGAATACGGTATGATTACAAGGATCGTACATGCTGTGCGCACTACTTGAAATTGGGCGTAAAGCGTAAAACAGCAACTGCACGCAGAAATTTAAACGCGGTCAACAACCGATCAAAAGTGACGGATGAACGAACGGACGAGATAGTCGTGCAGGACCGGTCTCGACGGGCGAAAAAGCGGACACACTTACATTAATAAGATCGGTGTGGGATCGGAGCATTCCTCTGAGCGTCAGTTCCTCGTCAGTGAATTCTCCGCGTCCGCTGGCCAACGAACAGACTTCGCTGTCGCTGTCGCTCGGCTCGGGCAGCGGCGGAGTTGGCAGCGGCTTTACGCCTTCGGGCGCCGTTCGGTAACGCACGTCAACGTCCTCTGGCGGGAAGCTGAAACAGTGGCATTTAGGTAACAGCATGTAGGTATGTACAGAAATGCACAGACTTCGCGATTTGAAATGAATGGCGAACGTGGCGTTAGGCACTGGTCATTATTAAGTGCAATAGAATACGAGCAACAACAGGACTGATAACTGGTGTAATAGTACGAAAAGAGATGACAATAATAAGGATAGTTGAACATCCCCTAAACGAGATCCCGCTACCGTACCTCCTTCATACACAAAACTTGAAGAACACTGTAACAACATACGTGAAAGCCTTGGAAGCGGCGCGGCGTTTTTCTTCATCAGCCAACCAGGAGGTGCCGATACCGGTCAGTTGTTGAGCGAGCAAGATCACGCCCGAACCCAGACTAACGGGGCGTTTGCTCTCCGTAGCCGGGGGCTTGAGGGCATTGTCGAACAAGCTGGGATCGATGGGATCGGATATCGAGCGATCGCGCAAGTTAACGGCCGAAATATCGTAAGGCTAAAAGTGAACGGTTGATGATCATTTGATAATACAGAGCATATCTAAGAATAGAAGTTGAGAAAGGGCTTCTGAACTTGTCAACGTATGATCTGATTGGGACAATAAATAGATCTCGACGGTCACTCTCCTGATAAACCTCTTTTTAGCACTCAAAACTTTGCGGCCATTGAGCAATGCTCAGCGCCTTCCTCATAATCCGGAAGCCATTCTGGTGCGCGCCAATGACCACAGATTCGAAGGCGTCAACATTGGGTGCATCATGCTAACGGGGTAGTATAAATAAAAACAGAATCCTCAGTAGAAATACAAAACAGACAATAAATTGGAAGAGTAAAAAAAGAAAACGGGTAGCCAAAATTTCGGTTTTAAAAGAACTTTCGATTCATAAAAGACCCTAATATTCATTATAACTACAGCATACAACAATGGAAAATTTGCGAACACAAAAGAAACGTACCAACTGTTCAGACGAGTTGGGCAAGACGCTGGTGAGCAGCGGTACTACTGGCTCCATTTCGATACGAGAGATTTCCATCGGTGGCGGATCGGGCGATTCGCAACCGACTCCCTGCTCGCGTTTCAGACCGGCGATCTAAAGCAAATGCATGACTCAAAGAGAGCAGATAGAGTTAAGCATGGTTATTCTAAAAAGCTGCCCCCCATTAACTCGCAAAAACGAATCATCGAAGTTGGCAAAGATGAACTAGCTTTTTCGGTGCTTGAACACCGCTTTTCACCAAAAATGATAGTCATTTCTTGGTTTTAACATGCATAAATTGATAGAAGCGCGATCGATTTTCGAAGCAATTTGACTTATTCAATCAAAGATTTCTTATTGCTGATCGTCAAATGTTGACTATATTCAACCTTTTTAATCCCGAAGCCCGGAACGAATCGGCGTACCTGTCGCTCCTCGTGAATAGCGTCAGAGATGCGTTCCAAGTTGCGAAGCGAAGTGGTGTAGTCGACCTTCTTCTGTCGGACCTCGGCCTCGAGGCGCTGAATAAGCGCCTTCTGCTGCTCCAAGACTCGAGTGAACTCCACGCGAGAGTCAAAGTAGACGCGGCTCTTCTTGATGGTGCGGCCCTGCTCCTTCTCGAACTGCTTGATGCGCTGGGCGATGTCGATAATTCGCTGCGAGACTCGACGATGTTCTTCTTCGCTCAGTAATCGCTCCTCTTCCGCTTCGTTCACGCGCTGCACGTGGTGGTTCAGCACCTGAATCAGGCGATTTTGAGTTTTCATTTGACAGTGTTTAAATTTGGTGTTTACACAATGCAATTGTGCATTTCTTACAACGATTAAAAAATAGTGTATGATTTAGTTATCTCGCTTAGGCACGCCAGCGATGAATTTCGGCGAGTGAGCGAGCTTCCAATACTTTTTTGGAGTCACGGCGAGAACGACTGTCGTCAATAAGATGTTAGTATAAGCGGCGTCTTCGGCAGAGTTCATATTAACACACCTTCCTCTAAGTGAGCGATTACACCCACAACTAGTCCATTGAAATATCCAAACTTGCGCGGCCAAATCATTGAGAGTATGTTTTAGGACAAAGGAATGAGAGGGATTGATTCATGTACATTCTTCTCACCTCTAGGCATGCGGCATCGACGGTTTTGGTGTTCTGTCGATTGAGACTGTCCTGAGTGAGGGACACTTGCTGCTTCGCCACCGCATGCATGCTGTTGGCTCGCTCAAATCGAATGGCCGCTTTCTGCGCTTCATCGCGAATGCGTCTTTCCTGCAATATTCAAATCGTTGAGTTAACATCCAAGAAATCATTCACTTTTTCACAGCGTTTATTTGCAATTTACTCATATGAACATTACAACAATATTACAACAATATAAATTTTCACTACTGTCAACGGTCTATTGAATAAGGACGAAAAGTCAGCTAGCGATGACCTGGCGAGGGTATAATTTGCCGCATTCGATCGCTAATGCGCTGATCATTGGTATTAAACTGCGGAAAATGAATGCCACCATCTATTAATGT
>NIUQ01004519.1:0-13468 GCA_002796945.1 Plectus sambesii
GTCATTTTGTCTCACGTTTTTAGACAAACTGTTCTAAATAAAACATTAACTGCAGGAAAAATGCATACCATCATGTTTGAGGTATTCTAAAAAGCACTTGTTCTCTGTTATTAATGATGCAAATTAGACAGTTTTAGCTGTTTAATTGGGTAATTAACAGATGATGGGATCGGTCTGTTGAAATTAAAGCATTTCAGCTAATTGCCTGATCACTACGAGCATGTGAGCCAAACGAGTTTCAACGCTTGGATCAAAAAACCTATAATATACTATTACCATCCTTAAAATGTAAAAGTTTACATATAATGAAAGAAAATAAAAGCAATTAAAAATGCACCATACTACGATATATTGCAATGATTTTCAGCATTCAGAGTTCCTTGCTAAGAATATATTCGAAAAGCTATCGGAGTGTAATCCAATTCTCAGCGCCATTTTTCTTTGATGTTGAAGATAAATGGGTTAATTTGACGCTCAAGCTAGAAAATGATTCGACAGATGCGGATGATTATGCCGCTTTGCTCAAAAGAGCATATGCCAAAGCGGACTTGCTGATCATTGAAGGAGATCCTGGTGTAGGAAAATCTTCACTTATGCAACGACTCTCATATGAATGGTCGCAGTCTCGATTGAGTGACTATGATCTCGTTTTCTACATAGAATTTCGTAAACTACGCGAGCACAAATTCAAAGACATTGAAGAGTTGATAACTCATTACATGAAAGGCTATCTTGATGAGGAAGGTTACGAACTACTTTGCAAATTTATAAATGACACAAAATTGTGCAAAGAGCACAAGATTTTAGTGCTCCTAGATGGATATGATGAATCATCTTTGGAGGAACAATGTCAAGAATTAAGCGATTACTTTAACAGTACAATAAGCAGACCATTACGGTTTAATGTCCTTGTAACTTCACGAAAAGGATACTTGTCCCAGCTTCGTAGCCAAGGACGCTTTGTTTTCGCCGATATCACCGGATTTACGACCGAATCACAGAGACAAGCGTACATATCAAAACATTTTTATGCGGTAAATGATACAAAATCATCACAAAATACAGCAGTTGTAAATACTCTTTTAAACACTAACGCAAATTTAAAAAGGCTTTCAGAAACACCCTTAATGATGACCTTTATTTGCCTTTTACACAAGAAAATAGTTGATGGCACTGAAGTTGAACTGTACATGAACATTATTTGGTGGATGATAGATAGATATCAGAAACGTGATCCCAATCAAGATGTCGCCGGACTTCTAGGCTTTGAACACAATGAAAGTGACAAGTTTCGTGTAATTCAAAATAATTATCAGCATTTTCCGCAATTGCACCAGCTTGGGAAAATGGCCATGCAAGATATATTTAAGACAACGTTTACAGAAACAGATTTGGAGAAATTTCTATTGAAGGAGGTTGTACATGTTGGATTATTGAGAAAAGAAGAAACAACAGACGATTCATATCGCATGAAAACAGAGTATTCATTCCTGCATAGAACTGTTCAAGAATTTATTATGGCACTCACATTCTTCTTTTCCGATGAAGAGCCAACAGAACTCTTTTGTTGGAATATATTACGAAGTGGGAGATACATGGGATATGGGATAATACAAGCTAAGATACGAAAATTTCTCGAAATGATCTACTTACATAAAATAAACATCAAGGGATCTAGAAGAAACTTGTATTCTCAGTTAATAAAAATCACCAGAAAACTCGACACTGACAAATCAACTCAACAAGAACAAAATTGGGTATCAATGCATTTACGGGAGGACGCCATTGATGTGATCCGCAATGGACAATCCATTCCCCAATCTTCAGAAGAAGCAATCCAGCTGCTTCACATTGAAGCTGAAAGAGGAGATTCAAACGCACAATTTGCCCTTGCTATAATATATGATTATGGGCGAGGCGTGCCTCAATCAGTTGAAGATACTGTCAAATGGTACAGAAAATCAGCAGAACAAGGAAATGCAAATGCGCAATTTCAGCTGGGATGTATGTATTATGATGGCAAAGGAGTGCCTCAATCATATGAAGAAGCTGTCAAGTGGCACAGAAAATCAGCAGAACAAGGAAATGCAGATGCACAATTTCAGCTGGGATATGTGTATTATGATGGCAAAGGAGTGCCTCAGTCATATGAAGAAGCTGTCAAATGGTACACAAAAGCAGCAGAACAAGGAGATGCAGATGCACAATTTCAGCTGGGATATGTGTATTATGATGGCAAAGGAGTACCTCAGTCAAATGAAGAAGCTGGCAAATGGTTCAATAAATCTGCAAAACAAGGAAATGCAGATGGGCAATTTAAGCTGGGATCTATGTATTATGCTGGGAAAGGCGTACCTCAATCATATGAAGAAGCTATCAAATGGTTCAAAAAATCTGCAGAACAAGGAAATGCAGATGCGCAATTACAGCTGGGATTTATGTATTATAATGGACGTAGCGTGCCACAATCAGATGAAGAATCTGTCAAATGGTACAGAAAATCTGCAGAACAAGGAAATACAGATGGGCAATTTAAGCTGGGATTTATGTATTATGCTGGGAAAGGCGTACCTCAATTATATGAAGAAGCTATCAAATGGTACACAAAAGCAGCAGAACAAGGAAATACAGATGCGCAATTTCAGCTGGGATATATGTATTATGATGGCAAAGTAGTACCTCAATCAAATGAAGAAGCTATCAAATGGTTCACTAAATCAGCAGAACAGGGAAAAGCATATGCGCAAAATTATATTGGATTGATGTATAGAGATGGCAAAGGTGTACCTCAATCGAATGAAGAAGCTGTCAAATGGTTCAATAAATCAGCAGAACAAGGAGATGCAGATGGGCAAAATATGCTGGGATTTATGTATTCTGCTGGGAAAGGAGTGCCTCAATCATATGAAGAAACTGTCAAATGGTACACAAAAGCAGCAGAACAAGGAAAAATAGATGCGCAATTACAGCTGGGATTTATGTATTATGATGGCAGAGGAGTGCCTCAGTCATATGGAGAAGCTGTCAAATGGTTCATAAAATCAACAGAACAGGGAAATGCAAATGCGCAATGTAATCTGGGATGGATGTATCAGATTGGGCGCGGTGTTCCTCAATCAGATGAGGATGCTGTCATTTGGTACATGAAAGCTGCCGAACAAGAAGATTCATATGCGCAAGATAATCTCGGTTTCATGTACTTAAATGGGCGAGGAGTTCCACAGTCATACACAGACTCTATAAAGTGGTACACAAAAGCCGCTGAAAATGGGCATGTAGACGCCCAATTTAATCTTGGGTTCATGAACATGAATGGATTCGGTGTTCCTCAATCAGACGAGGAAGCTATTAAATGGTACACAAAAGCCGCTGAACAAGGAGATGCAAACGCGCAATTTAATCTTAAGTTTATCTCTGATTATGGGCGAGGAGTGTCTCGGGCAAATGGAGAATCTGTGAAATGGTTTATAAAAGCTGCTGAGCAAGGAAATGCAGGTGCTCAAAATAGCCTTGGATGGATGCATTATATTGGTTTAAGTGTTCCTCAATCAGATGAGGAAGCTGTCATGTGCTACAGAAAAGCCGCAGAACAAGGAAATTCAGCTGGCCAAAATAATCTAGGATATATGTATGAGAGTGGACGAGGCGTGCCTCAATCCTATGAGCAAGCGGTCAAATGGTTCACGAAATCAGCAGAACAAGGTAATGCAAGGGCGCAATCTAAGTTTGGATTTATATATGAGAAAGGGAAAGGTGTACCTCAATCAGATGAAGAAGCTGTCAAATGGTACACAAATTCAGCAGAACAAGGACATGCTGAAGCGCAATCTGGTGTTAGAGAAATATCTAATGAAGGGCAAGGCATTTCTAGCTATTTTTGGAAACTAGGACCATTTTTAGTTCCAGTGTTGCTTGTATCACTGTCATGGATCATTATGAAGCAACGTTATAGATAGACACCATTCTGATGAATGCTCTAAATATCAAATTGTGTGTAAGTATTGTTACCCGTTGTAACTTGTTGAAGCTGTGCAGTGTTTTTTGAAACATAGCTGTACTGAGTGGAATAAATCAAGCTAGTGTTTATCTCAGAACAATGTTGCAGGCGAGGGGAACAATGCAGGCAGAGCCTTACAGCACGCAAGATGCGGGATGCCACCATCGCGACGTCATCACAAAACTTGATGGTGGCTAGACCAGGAGAAGAAAGACAAACTAACCCCAAAAACCAAAATCCAATACTGAATTCTAGCATTTAGTAGAACTCTTTGCAACTGTATTAACGGGCCGAGATTTAAAAATTTGCTAATAAAAGGAAGTGGTGAAGAGCTGGTAAGCGAAAATGGTAACAGCTTTTCAATGAGCGTAGCAAATACAGCATACGGCCTTGACAGCGTGAACTGTAAATCGAGACCTGTTCGCTAGTGGGCGGGGGGGGGGGGTCTGTATAACCTCAGTCCAAAAGCCTGCAGGAGTCAACTTGACAACTGAGCAGAGGATTTTACAGAGGAAGCATTTAAGCTAAATCACAAAAGTCACGATCATATTTATTAAATTCACTAACATTAGCGACGTAGCCATCGCTGCTGGACTAATCGGAGGTCTTGACTGAAAAGCAATCCTTACGGGTGTTGCAGCGCACTCCAGGACACGGTTTTTGCCTCCACAGCACTGTGATAGCGGCAGAGATTGCATGCCAGGTTGGAGAAGTTTGATTGCTAATAGCTGTCAAATTAATAATTGTATTACTGCTTTATCGGCCGAGCAATCAAACAACGGTTTGAAATGATCGCTGAAACTGACTCTATTCAACTGTCGACTCCCTCCGAACGTTCGCGCATACCTCGTTCCAGGGGAAGCACACAAAAGAACGAGAATCGATTTTAACAAATGGGGCATGTGTCTGTTCGAAAGTTAGCCTGTAAACTGGATGTTTCTTTTCGAAACATTTGCTCCTTCCTCAAAATCTTTTTAGTCGAATCGAAGCTTTATCTTTTTCGCCATTAGAAGATGGTTCAGCCTTTCTGATTTGTCAAATGGTCATTTCACTTTTAGTGGGCACATGCCATCTTCGTTTCAAATAACGTTTGATCTCGCGTATGCCCAACTCAGAACAAGCTGTGCAGGAACGTCTGAAGGGTGTCAAGAGTTGAGTGAAGCTAGTTCTACCTATCTGATATATTAATCTCTGTTAACCAGAAGCGCTGGATGAGGCGATTTGAAAACGGCGCGCTGCTGGGGAACGTAAAGTAGAAAATAATAGATTACAACGGCGTGGTTGGTGAGCGCTAGCCGTTACGTATGATGTGATGTTAGCGTCTAATGCTTACGATAAGCTATTATTGAACTCTATTCGCGAGATCCGACTTTTGCGCCCAGCACTCAAATCCACGCGTGAAGAAAAGTGAATAGGAACGAGCTTTAACGCACTCGATTAATTTATTTCCACCACGCACAGCGCAATAACAACCATGATTAAACGTAGAAACTTTTCACATTTCAAATGACTCGTTTTCAAATTAAGTAGGCTAAAGTGTAGGTAGAAGAATCGTAGAATTCATTCTTGTCGATACAGCAACATTCGCTTGGCGCATGTTGAGCCGACAAGCCGCGCGTATTCTTGCACTTCGGCGCCATCTTGAACAGTTGGGTTTTTCAACTGACGTAATGCTCCATAAGTGGTGACGAGACCGTTACACAGAACGGCGACTTGATCAATGTTTGTGTCATCTTCCGTCGAGGCGATATCGTTAGACGCAAAACGTGCGTACTTGGACACCGCCAGCTTGGGCAGGCACTTTTCAATCGGCACCCATGTGAACGTCTCGGGACAGAGTAGATCACTCGGTAGATAGCGACCCTGAACGTAATGCTGAAGCCGGGCTGTGATTGCCGAATCAATTACCTTGTAACGCATTTTAGGGCACGAGTCAATGTAGAATCCCATGTAGTACCATCGAAGCGCAGGTACAATTTTAGCCAACTTGCGAACAAGCGCAATTTCTCTGCAAACACAAAGGCGTAGATATAGAGACGTCCGTGGTAAAATGAAGATTCCTACACAAGCGCAGAATAGGTGCCGAGAGAAAGAAACTGGTAGGCGGGATCGTAGTAAAAGTATTTGGCAGAGACGCAGTGAGGAAGTATGTCGAGAACGCCGACGGCGATGATCTTTCCATCAAGCAGGTACTGCTGATGAAACGACCCGAAGCCGGCAAAATCGGCGCTAGAAGACGACGGTTTTTTCTCCTGAAAATGGACAGTGATTTGATCGAAGACGGCCGAGCGGTGAACATTTAGGTACGTAGACGGTACGCCTCACGTTCCGGAATTGCGTCATAACACGCCATACGCGCATGCAGACGATACTGCAATAGATCAACGCATGCGCGTGTGGCGTCTTATAACGCAATTCCGGAATGTGAGGCGTACCGTCCTCGTACGAACATTTAGCGGCGAGCCGACAAGAAAGTCCACGAAGCTTCCTTTGTCGCAATCGGTCGCCGCGTCATGATGAATGGTCATCTGATAGCGACGATAAACAGAGAACGACTCGGTAAGCGTTCCTTTGAAGGCGGCGGATTTGACCGATTCGCATTGTATCTGAATAAAGACGGCAAGCGTGCACTCACATTCAGCGGAGAATCACACAAGAAGCGGCGATACTGGCTCAGCGAAGGTTTGCTCGGCGGATCGCCATGAACCGTCGTTTGGTACTGGGCGTACGTGGCGTGCGATTCTGTCAATGTCCTTGAAAATTCCCGGCTCACCGGATGACTGCGCACCAAACGAAACTGCAATTATAGTCGAAATTTTTCGATCAGTAGTAAGAAATCTTCGATTCAATACAAGTGCTTTGAAAGTCGACAGCGCTTCTTTCTATCAATTTATGCAGGTAAAAACCGAGGAACGACTGTCATACTTGGTGAATAACGGTGTTCAAACATCGAAAAGTGAGCTCGTCTTGGTCAACTACAGTGCCTGGCTCGATTTCTTGTTACTGATCGAAAAACAATGACTAATTATGCAGTGACTTTAAGCATATACTTAAAATTTAATTAATCCTACTACCACCGCCAGCAATCATTCGCCGCTTCTCATGAACAATGCAATATGTTTACACGCACCTCGAGCCGATGGGCGGGCTTTGATGGCAGCGCCTGTTCCAGACGGTCTTCCAACGACTTTGGCTGCGGCACTTTGGCTAGTCTCATTTTCTGAGCCTAAATAAACGTGCATAAGCAACAGGTAAAAGTGAAGGGGGGACATCTAACAGTTTCTGCATCGATGCCCTTCTTGGCGAGTCGCTGCAACGCTCTTTGCTTCCGCATCTCCTTCTTCTTGCCCAATCGAGGCTGCCTTGTGGCGGTAGATGTCTTTGCGGCATCTTCTGAGCATACTTCTTTATGTGTCACGTTCTCCTTAGGCTTATTCTCGCTGGCTGCAGTCGTCTGTACAGCCGCCAATTCGCTCGTCGTGACAGTCTCTTCTCTCAAGGTACCCACTACACTTTTGCTGCAAGATCGATAGAAAGTAAAATCAATCGTCAGACGAATTTTAAACACCCAACACTGACTCTCAAGATTTGAAGAACAATATCAGAATTAAGCTCAGCTGTAAACTACAAAATCAGCTTTCCACCTACCTTGTAGCTTTGGTCAAAGGCATTTCATGCGATTCGGCACGATCGCCACCAGTAGCAGGGATGGCGCACTTGTTTGGTTGTTTGCCCGTAGCCAAATAGTCTTGGACTATTTTCAGCACTCTTTTGTGCTTTTTCGTTGGCTTGAACGCATTCGCATCACATCTTAAATTACAAAACAGTTTAATATCATCGTCAAGAAATGAGCAATAATAGATGCCTCTCAATTCATCACTTTTGCATTCAACTCAAACGTCAAGTTGACGGATTTAAATGCAAAAATTGATAAATTGTTAAGCAAGTCTGATGCCAAAAATGCACCGATAAAATTATCAAAAATAATCTAAATATACCAACCTGATTGTATACTGCGGGCAGCAAGTCCTGTTTAACGTCGGCTTGTACAAATATTTACCCGACCTAAAGCGCAAATCAAAGTTTCCGTATAAAAAGAGGCGAACTTACCGCCTCCAGCCCCGATCTAGCAATGCATTGTAGTCTTCCGTAGATAATTTGTGTGCCCACATTCCTTTAAAGAAATGCATTTATGAACACATTTGCATATAGCCAAATGTATACCATGCGTAAACTTGTCGGGATCGGTCGTCTTGCAATAACCGCAACTACTCGATATGGTCTCTCCAAAATACTCAACGATTGATGTGTCGGCGTCCATCTCAGATGGCTTCAGCTGCTCAACCGTTTCAACACAAAACTAAACATAACACTTCAAAACAAAATAAGTCAAAAATGAATCCAGTAAAAGTTTTCAAACTTCTCGGTTAAATGACCGATGGTAAAGTGCAACTAAAATAGATGCAATCATTTATTGAAGAATCACACATCAACAGAATCAGCGAGCGAAAACCGATGAACAAAGTAACTCTTTTATATTAGGTATTCGTGACAGTGGCGACTTTCTTCCTGAGAATATCTGCTTTTTGCGTAGCCTTAGCAACCTGTAAAAATGAGAAAAATGAATCATGCAAGTTGTGCAAGTAAGAAATGTGACCTTCTTCTCTTCTGCTTCCTTTTGTGCTTGCATCGCTCCGAAGCGCGGATCTTTCGGATCAATCCAGTAGCCAAAATATTCCTGCAATCATGATTAGTATGTTTAATGCGTTCAGGCGCTCTCTAAGCAAACTGCTGGACGGAATACTGTATACTTTTCGTGCCATCTTTATTATGAACAAGAGACTATTTGCTTTGCACATTTTAAATTCCTTTCGATGATAATGTCCCTTATTGCATAGCAGTCACAATTAAATCATATGTTAAAGGTGAAAAAGAGACACGAAGAGTATATGATAAGCCGTCCCCAAATTCACATATTTCTCTAACCTGGATTTCTCTGATCTTTTCTTGCCGTTTAGCTTCGACTTCATCAATTTCTTTTACGGCTTTCAGCTGCTCTGCTTCAAATGCAGCAAGTACTTTGGCGTATTTTTTCTCATTCGCTTCCACTTCGGCAATCCTAAAAATATCTCCATTTTCTGTATAAAGAGGTAAAAATTTAGCTCATTTTTAAATTAGCAGTCGTTCTTATTATATATCTAAAAATGTATTTCAAAAAACTAAATAAAAGGTGCATCACAGCGGCTCAGGGAGTTAGCGTCATTTAACTGTGTTGAGCAAACCGTTGTCATATATCAGAGTGTGCGACTATGAAAGCATATCACATTTTTGCTAAAACAATACACTATTGAACGCTGATTATATTTGAAACAGTGTTCAAACTGCCCATTCGAAGAATGACGGCGGAATGATGTGATTGATATTCTGTTTAACTCGTGATGGTTGTCAGATCACCGGCAGTGACACAGGTTACAATGTTTGTAAAGTGGGCATTGATGCCGAACAAACCGTTTGCTTTGCCTCAGCGCTTCGGCCTTTTGCTCGGCATTATGTTTACGGACGACGTCGGGTAAGTAGGGCTGCATATCGCGATTAAGCGCCAACTGCTCATCTAGCTCCTTATCCGTCGGCCAAAGCAACCCAGGATTCACTCCACTCTTCTTTCCATACTTTGCATAGCGCGCTTTCAACGCGTTCCTATCTAATTGCCAGTTGAACCTGCAAATTCAATGATTGCAATGATTAAAGTGGGAGCAGGTAACGTAGAATATTTAACTAGTAAACTTAAATTGTGTACTTATTTGATACATGAAGTAATTTATATAGCTGTTGGATATAATTTTTCTGTATTTGTACGGCAAGTTCTGAAGAAAAAACGATTGTCATGGCGCATTAGTTCCTATGTAGAGACACATTGCGTAGTTGCATCAAATTTTGCAAATGACAAAAACTACCGCACAACGAAGCTTTTAATCGGAATAATATTATCCAAATCAGACTTACTGAACAGGAGGCACTTGTTTATTGACAAGCATTTGATGCCAGGGACGCATTCGAGATACATTCCTTTTTTCTTCAGTCTCTTTCAAGCGTTGACGATCGATATCGTCGTCGGCCGTCTCCAACCCTCGGAAGAGCATTTCTCGATTAAACTCCAGATAAATGTCTTCCCGAAAAGTATCTGTTGACGAGTAGACAACGTCAGTATCCGACTGCTGCTGCGACAGCTTATCTTCGTTAGTCGCATCCGACTTTTGTACAGAGCCACTTTGAGAAGCTGAAGTCGTCGCATAGCGCGCAGGGTAGCCGATCCTGCCAACCGAGACGGCTAATCGAAAATTGACGTTCAATCTCATTTCGAAGATTGGAATCGATGATATTTTCGCTTTGACGATTGACTCTTTTTCAGCGAGTTGTAAAATTCATTCAACAGATTTCGTGAAAAATGATTACAGTATACGCCAACGTGCTTGGTTAAGGGAAAAAGTAACTGCGCCAAATTTGACTGCAAGAATAATAAACACATGTTACGATGGTTTACAGCCATGTTGGCCGAGCTCATGACGTTGGAATAATAGGAGGTCTTCTTCAATCAGAGACTGAAGAAGCAGTTCAAAATTCTTCTAGTTATACGCCCTTTCCATCTGATGGATAGGTTTATTTGTTTTTCGAGTACACTCAGTGGGTGTTCAATTACTTTTGGCTACCTCTGTATTTCGCATTTCCAATTCGATTGCGATGTTTTCTCCTAGTTCTGGACGATACGAACTTCTAAGATTTGACAGCATATTCAGCAATCTTGATTATACTGACTATTAACTATTGGACAGTCAAAGCAAGTTGCTCAGCGAGTCATCTACCATGATGAATAATAGATTAGTTCAAGCTATGAGCGTTCTAGCGACGTATTCGTAGGTGGATGAGTCAGAAGATGAAACACATGGTTGTTATGAAAGGAAGCGGCTTAATCGTCTGATGTATGTTTACTCGACTATGCGATAGCGTCGCTGAGCAGCTAGAAAACTTTGACCTTGCGCACTTGACAAGTTCGGACTGCCTTGCTTTCGCTTGCATGCAAATTTCAAATGCCTTTCGCAATAGCGCTCGTCGACTGCATAAGAATAACAGCGCTTGATTGATAGGACCTGCCGAAAAGACTCTTCCCACCTGACAATATCACTTTGTTCTCAGATTACCGTACCAGGCAGGCGTTGGCAATCCGAAATTCAATCTACGACAACACGTCGCTCTCTTGCGTCATGTTTTTTTCTTGAGACCCGGGTAAACTATTCAATTGTCAACCGACTCTGATTACTGAGCAAGTAATAACGCTAACCTCTACATATCATTTTCACTCTAAACTGGACACTTTTTAAATTGGGCAATGTTGAGTTTGTGTCCGACTTGATGTTAATCATCGAATTTTAAGTAAAAACAGTATAAAAAAATCAGCCAGCTCATCAAAGATGCCAAGGCTGAGCTGCTAAGACGTCTCAACGTGAAGAAAGCGACGATAGTGAAGTGAGTATATGTGAGCCAATTCAGTCACCTTCATCGTTCTCCTTTAATATTTGCTGTCGCATCGAATAGCGAGTCCGCCGAACATGACATCATTTGCAAAAATAAAAAGCTATGTGCAGAGTAATGACACAGATTCGGCGATAACAGAATAAGTTATACAGGCGTCACTTCTTATAAAAGGAAGAGGAGAGAGAGAGTAGAATTTTGAGAGTTATGTGCACAATGAGCGTTTGGAAGGAACGACTCCCCCGAGAACACTTTGTACAGGATCGACGGTGTCAAAAGCGTGCGCCATCTCTTCGTTCGCCAAGCGCACCACCCCCACTCCTCCTCCCAATCTTCGGTAATTCATGTTGCCGCTATGTCGCCAACTGTTCGACTCCCGCTCGTACACCTCTACCGTCTTCAAGTATGTCGTCCCGTCGAAGCCTCCCACCGCGTACAACTGACCGTTGACGACCGCCAGACCGACCTGAATATGTTATTGACGTAATTATCAACAGATTACATACATAACAGTGAACACCAATAAATAGGGCTTTAAAGGGAAAGGGAATAGTCGTCCCGAAATTCCGGTTCTTTATCTCAGATATTCTACCTCAAGCTCTAGTTGGTCATACTTTTTGCCAAATCATGTCACGACCGAAGAGAATATTATCCAGAAAGAATACTACCAACGACCCAATTTGATACTTCCGTCCCGTTGCAGTTATAAATGTAAATGTCAAAAATAAACATCGAAACCTTACCCCTGATCTCCGGCTGTTCATCGCGACCACCGGACTCCACTGGTTAGTCGTGGGATTGTATCGCTCAGCGGAAGACAATTCGGTGGCGTCGTCGCGTCCGCCAACGGCGTAGAGACAACCGTTGAAGACGGCGCAGCCCAAATGTTTTCTGCGCGTTCCCATGGGGGCAACGGGATGCCACTTATTGATGCGGGGTTCATAGCTGTAAATACAATTGTGTACTTCAAGCGCGTTCTGTACGCCATCAGCGCCATCAAAGCGTACCGTTCGACGGTGTTCAGGGGGCAAGCGCCGTCCGATCCGCCGATCGCGTACAGACAGCCGTTTAGCACCGCTACCGACACACCCAATCGTCGCGTCGTCATTTGCGCCACTTTAGTCCAACAGTTCCGATGAGGGTCATATCTAAACATCCAGCGAGCGTTTGACTTGTTAAAAACAATAATTCGCAAAGAGACACACTTTTCGACGACATTCAAGCAGGACACTCCGTCTTGGCCGCCGACTGCATAGAGAAATCCATCGAGTACAGCGACGCCCACCGAAGTACGACAGGTGGAAGTCGGCGCCACGTCGGTACTCCACAAATTTGTGTGCGGATCGTATCTGAAATCAAATCATTGCGTGCGAAGCGATCGTAAGAAAGAACAAGTACCGCTCGATGGAGTTGAGATAGCTCTGACCGTCGTGTCCGCCCACGGCGTACAGCAGATCGTTGAGGACGGCGACGCCGACGCCGCAGCGTCGCTTCGACATCGGCGCGACGCAATGCCATTCGCCGGTTCGGGGATCCATTCGCTCGACACTCGCAATCGCGTCTCCACTGCACCATCCGCCCACTAAAATTACATAGGGTATAATCAGTTGATATGGTTGGAATGGATGAGTTCGTGTCGCTGATTGTACGCTGTGCCGTACATGATCTCATGTAATAGCGTGATTAACTCCTCGAAAGTTCTAAAAACTTTCGCGGATTTTCAGTTTATGTGTAGATAATCGGTACTATAGTCTTAGTTGTCCTACCCAATTCGACCTTCCTTTCCCTCTAAATGTTAGCCCATCTATCAGTACCCGTTACTGTGATTTCCTTCCATAAATACCCAACTAAATTGGTCAATATGACCCCGTGGACAATTCAATTTCTCACCGGCATAGAGCACTTCGCCGTATCGGACGGGCTTTCGCTGGCGCGTGCGCGGTC
>NIUQ01004520.1:0-13473 GCA_002796945.1 Plectus sambesii
GATGGCGTAGTCCGAGTCGTGTTGCTCAACTACACTCATTTGAATCTTTTCCCGACCTTGTCGTTCTACCTGCAAGGCGAACAGCGACTGAGATATTAGATTGTAACATAAGTTACATTTTTCGTAATATCGCCAAAAATTATTATTCAAAGAAGCGTGAAACTTCAAACCGGGCGGAATTTTAGTGATTTTCGATTTAATAGTGGAGCGCTGGCTAAAAAGTAACCAGCACAAACGTCAAACTGACATAAAAACACCAACCGTCTCAGACTGCCCGATGAGGCCGATTTGGCGAGCAATGGCAGCGGCGGTGGTAGGGTGGTCGCCGGTGACCATGAAGACCTTGATGCCCGCCAGCTTGCACTCCTGGATCGCCTTGGCGGTATCGTCTCGCGGCGGGTCCATAATCGCCGCCATGCCCAAAAAGCTGTACTTCCCCTGCGGGTAGTTGCCCGCATCCTGACTGAAGTTGGTGTCTTCCGCCGCCACAAACGTCTTCGAGGCAAATCCGATCACTCGACGACCCTCGTTGCCGAAGTGAAGATATGCGTCCTAAACCGAATGCCATTAATAGAGCGTGAAATGAGAGCGAGGCGTAAATAACATTTGAAGAGTTGTATCAGCGAAGCGCCAATAGAGAATACGCATCGCATTAAATCACGGAAAATGCATAATAATAGGGTTGGATTGAACAAGTGACGAAAAGTGGCTGATCAAAGTGTTGAACAAAGCAACCGGCGAATACCATCATATAAAACATAACTGTGTAAGATTACTGGAAATTTACAGTTAGGTGTAGTCAAAATTTACCGATGAGTAACAAGAAATCTTAGATTGAACAACCTGCTTCGAAAGTCGATAGCGCTTCTTTCCATCAATTTACGCGCGTAAAAAACCACGACGATCATTTTTGGTGAGAAACATTGTTCAAGCACCCAAAAGCGAGCTCATCTTTGCCAACTACTGTGCCTGACTCGAATTCTTGTTAATATTCGGCAAATTTTGATTACCGATGGGATAGACGAAATATACCGTCTCCGCTTGCATAAGACACTTTGCAAATCAAATCAGGCACACAAAAAATGAACAAAGTATCATATTTGATACGAAAAATGTCCCATTCACTATGAAAGAGTCATTATTAAAGTAAGATCAACATAGTGTGTGTACCTGAAAGTCCATTTTCTCATCCTCGGTGAGTTCGACTTCTCCCGACTCGCTCGCGATAGTGGTGCAGAGATCGATGAGTTTCTCGGGGGCGCCTTTCATCATGAGAGTGAAGGTGGCCATGCCATCTTTGGCGAACTTGTCGGTGCGCCTGGCGATGAGGAGATGCCACTTGCGGACGGAGTTGAAGGGGATCTCGAAGACGACGTCGAAGCAGCGGCGCATGTCGTGGACGTCGGTCATCTGGCTGGCGTAGCGGAGCAGCGCCACTTCGGACGGATTGCCGCTGATGTTCTTCCGCTTCGCCGTCTCCTGCGACATCTGCGCCTGGAAATACCGCCCCGACTTCCTCGTGCTCTGACGACGTATCGCTCCTCTTTCAGGGTCTCTGAAACGCTAGTCGCTCTAATCTAAAAATTTAATCAGTAACAGGGAAACCGTCTCCCTGAGATTTTCCATGACACTATCCGAGTGAAAGATAAGATAGCTAAGATAAATTGGCGTACTACGGTATCCTCTTTGGACTTTTGTTACTGATTGAAAAATGTTGACTAAAGATGAATATGTAAGCAGAAATGGCGCCAACCTCAGGACTACCGTAACCCTTTTGTCCGGTGTATGTTGCGAAATCATTTTTGTTCACGTATTCATTTTGTAATGCCTATCAACTAACACCCTCATGATCAAAGATAACAGTGAATGACTATAAAAAAATAAAGATAGCAGGCAAAAGCACTCACTGATCCTTCGCGCTAGGCGACCAGAGAATCTGGGCCATATTTCCGCGAACGGACTGCCTCATGGGGACTCGGGTGACGGTCATGTCGATCTGCGCCTTGTTGCACACCGTCATCACGGCGAGCATCTCGGGCAGGGGCGACTCGTAGAGCTCCAGGACGTTGGTCACGTGCTGCTTGGCCATGATCGTGCGCTGCTTGATGTCCGGTCGGCCTGAAATTGGCCAATAAAGATCATCTTCATAATGCTCTCATATTTAATGCTTAATTACTCGTTCTCAGTGGCAATTACTTCTCGTTAGACCAATCAGTAGCAGTAAGAAAGTGCTTGAACTCTAAAAATACGAGGGGGAGTCGAATGAAAACAATAATTTCACAATAGACTGCGATATTGCAAAATCATTGTTTTCATTTGACTCCCCCTCGTAACACATGATATTGGCTGCTCTGTTCTATGCTCTTTAAAAGAAAACATACAGATAAGCAGTACGTTCAACGCATAAACGATGATGTAAGCGAACGGTCGCATTTCTTGACGTACGACGTAGCAAGGCCACATCAATTAAAAATGGGCACTAGTGCAAAATACAAATCAGACGCCGGTCAGTCATCCCCTAGGCGTACAGCCTGTTCAACAAAAGAAACACAACGCACCAGTCATGTACTGCTTGTTGTACCATAGATCGGTCACTGTCATGATGTTCTTCGTCAAAGTGCCAGTCTTGTCAGACGCGATTACGGTAGCGGCACCGAACGCCTCGATGACGTCGAGTTTTTTGAGGAACACGTTTTTCTTAGCCATACGTCTGGCGATGATGGTGAGCTGGGAGGTGAGGGTGGCGGGCAAGCCCTGGGGGACGTTGGCGACGATGACGACGAGGAAGCCGTTGATGAAAGTACTGAGAAGGTTGCGGAAGTTGGAGACGGCGGCGCCGATGAAGAATACGATAGTGGCCATGACCAGAGCGAGGATGGTGATGAATCGAACAAATTTTGCCACTTGCTGCTCCAGCGAACTCGGCTTCTCTTCTTGACTCGTCGTCAACGATGCGATCTGTCCGATGATCTAAAATCAATCCCATTCGCTATAATATACTATTTTCATTTTGAAAAAGATACTTTCTTATTCAAAATGAATGTTTTCTGAACCAAAAAGGACATTTCTATATTCATTTGATGAGGGAAAGGACTTCATTGACTTGAAAAATGTCATGATCGATTTGAAAAGTGTCCCTATTAAAATGAAAATAGCATATACTGTATATGACTGAACTGCCTTCAGAGAAGATAAAAAATAATCTTAATAAAGGCCGTCTATGACCAAATTTACATACTAAAGCAGACCTGATCCCTTATGATTGTCGTTATACCTGCCGAGCACAGCCAAATATGACAAAGGGAATGCTCAGTTACAAAATAAAATGGGTCGATTTCATTCGTGTACTTTAGCAAGAGTCGTACTTTGTGTGCACTCTTTAGCACTGCAGTAAGTACGACTTTAGCTAAAGTACACGATATGAACCGGACCCAAGATCAAATAAGCCCCAAATAAGGCTGTAAAGGGAATAATGAAAACCCCGTTCCTGAAGAACCGATGTGGTTCCCAAAATCAGTCTTGTTCTCGAAATTACCATTTTTCCGTCCCCGTTACAGCTCTAACCACAGGCTTAGATGATATAACTGCAAATCGCAAAATAACTAACAGTTTTGTCGGCGACGCGAATGACAACGCCGAGGCCCTCGCCATCGACACAGAACGATCCGTTGAACGCGACATTGTGGCTCTCGAAGACACTGACTTCTTCGGCGGCGGGGTCGGACGTGAACTCGATGGGTTCCGCTTCGCCGGTGATTGAAGACGTCTCCAGCTTCACTCCGCTGCAATGCAGCAGGCGCACATCGGCCGCCACGCGACAACCGTTGCGGATGAACACCAAATCGCCCACAACAAGTTCTTCGGCCGAGATAACGCGCTTTCTACCATCGCGAATCACGGAGCAAGACGTCGGCATCAGCGATTGGAAGCCGTGAACGACCTAAAAGATGAGAAATTGGGAGAATTATAAAGTTTATGTGAAAAAGACGCGGGGATGGCTCCAACTAAGGAGACAGTTTGAATAACAAGGGAACAGTAAAAAAATAGAGGAATTAATAGTTCAGTGGTAAACCATAGTAGTCCTCCAAAAAAAGGTAATAGTGCAATTATTGATTTCTTTCACTGTACACTTGAGAATTTACGCATAGATTACTTTACAGTGTGGAGAAGAAAATGTCTGGTAGGGCTCACATGGAGGCGAAAATTATCCCTTATTTGCATATTTCGAAATAGAAAGTATCTGAACGTTTGTGCTTGTGTTCACGGCAAGAGCTGCTTTAACGGTCTAAGCCTAAGCAAAACGCGTCGATTTGCACGACGCTCCAGCATGTAAAAGACTCATTTAAAAACGAACACATACTGCGCCACTATTTAATCGTGAAGCCCTTGCACGTGTGAAATCATTCCCGAAAAGCTCCGTAAATACGCACCTCTCTGGCCTTCTTCTCCTCGTAGAACGAGATGAGACACATGACGATGACCATGACGAAGAGGATGATGGCGACGTAGAGGTTCAAAGGGACGGTGGTGTCGAGGAAGTAGGTGATCAAGCTGAGGATACCGGCAGCGATCAGCAACAGCCAGAACATGTTGAGGAACTGGCGCAGAAGCAGTTGCCAGTTGCTGATCTCCACCGGAGGAGTTAGCGCGTTCCTTCCATCTCGCTCTAAGCATCGCTGCGCCTCCTCTGCACTCAACCCCTGGCTTGCCGTTGGCTGACTCGCGTTGATGTTCGACAGCAGAAACAGCTCCGTCAATTCGTGCCGGTCCAGGTGGTGTTCGGTGAACGAACTACTTAGGTCTCGATCGGCCACCGACCTCTCCCCCTCCAACTCGATCCCCTGCACCGCTTCGCTCGCCGCCAGATTCCTCTCTTCTCCTAGGCCCAGTCTTCGGCGAAACCATTTCTTCGCGTCTTAAAAATCAACAACTTTTCCATCTCAGACATACGCAGAGGAGTATATTGCGGCTTTTGGGCCATTTATTGCTTAAAAATCGCTCATGGAATAGGCGATTAGCGAGCATTAATGCATTGCTGTATTTGAATATTGGCAACTTTATTTTAAAAACACTCGCTCATTTGGATGGCGATATTATTGGGGTATATGCCCCAGAGTCGGCAAGCAACACTTCCAAAATCCATGTCCGCTTCAACTACTTATAGGTAGACGTAGGCATTCACACTGTTTCAGTAATTTTTTGATTCTTCTACGCGCGGCTACACAATGGCCGAAATCAATACATTTGAAATAAGGCGGATTTAGGATAGCTTTTGCAGTTCTATTTTCGTCTTAACCTTCGAAAATCGAACAACTAACCGTTCATTGTGTCACAGCTTATCGGCAGCCTACTTCGCCGCGTATATCTCGCTCCCCTCGACTTTCTTCGACACTTTGTTGCACGATCCTAACTGTACACCTCCGTTCACTAACTTTACCGGAAGAAGCGGGAAGAGACAATTGTTCGTCACTGTAGCAACACAGCAATCGTGCAATTTTAAAACTGCACAAAAGCTACAGTACATCGAAGAGATTACTGTAATTGCTGCCGGCGGTGCGGGAAAAGGACATCTGCCGCGACGTACGTTTATTGCGGAAACACATACTGGCAGGCGAGGCATGCCGCGCAGCAGAATCTGTGTAACGGGAGGGGTGGCCGATTACACACGCATCCGTGTAATGGGAGGAGGGCGTCCGCTTATGCTATATTTGTAGAAACGATATCCCATAAACATTAAACAAGGTCTTAAGAGTTGAAATGAAAAAATATTCCCCCAAGTTTGTAGTTCTATAAATATTCGACAACAATCAGTGTCAGCTATGTTTGCGCGATAATTATGTTGATGCATAATATTTGATTTTAGTTAAAAAGAGTTACAGCCCCTAATTTCGTGGGTAGAATTTGTTGCAGACGAATGTCTAACCATTTCTGAAGCTTAGGCTTCTGTCGCGGACATAACGGCTAGGCTGTTTTGGTAGGGAAGGATGCTCCCGACAAGTCAGACGAGCATCAATGGCAAAATAACACGGCAAGTGGTAACATAAGTAGACACAATTTCTTGCAAACTCTGTTTGAACGCTTAACTCAATCGATCGACACGGATCCAAGCTCACGAGCAGTTTCCAGTGAATGGACTCATGTACCACAAGCGTTTGCGTTGCCTATATCACAATATGAGGCTGCGCTGCGGTCAGTTCGATAACAATAATGGGTTTATTTCGAGAAGTGCAACCCTTTAACTTAAAACAGCACACGTGTTATCGTACAGTTGAACCATTGTTCGCAAGAGATGGCAAAGCAGCTCTTAAGTAATATATCAGAGAGAAAATGCGAATGCACAAACAATTGCTCGCGTGATTTCAAATCACTCCAACAGTCGCACATTGATTGCTGAGAGGTATTTGTTTACGACTAATTAGCGAAAAGCGTCACCACACTTAAATGTCATCTTTTAATCTTTGATAAACGCCTTTGAGAGCTCTATTAGCGAGAAAAAGCTAAAGGTTCCCTTCAGTAAACGACTAGCTCGTTCTGTTTCATTATCCTCACCTCGCTTGTCATAAAGAGAATGAAATAACGACTGAAATTGATCTACTAGGTGGCCCTCAAAAATGATAACATATCCTATTTCGCGCATATCTCGGCAACCGCTGCTCCAAATGCCGCCAAATTTTAACTGGAGATACTTCAGATAGCTATCTGACTGGAGGATAAAGTAAATCGAAAAATATTAAACCAAAACACTTTATTGCGTGCCGCCACTGAGGACATGCGCTTTGAGGCGTTTTCACCTAAGAAACTGCCAGTATTTTTCAAAAGTCGTAAACTTTTGAGATAATTTAACAAAGCCAATCTAAGGAAGTGCTTATAAAGCAGAAATCAGATCAATAATGCACGTGGACCTCAATTTGTCCGCCCTGTGCGTCAATAACGGCTCGATCTCACACGGTCGCTAAAATTATGGTGACGCACTAGCGGTGATTCTGCCAGTAGTGAACAATTAAAGCTTTATTTTCTGCTGAATAAGTCATCATTTTTTCATTCAATTATCCAAAATAAACAGATTTGTAACTAAATTTGACAAAGTTTTCGACAAAAATTTGCACAAATTTGTCTAAGTTCTGCAGGAACGTTACGAGTGTCAAGGATATCAGCAAGGTGCTTCAAGATTGGCTACGATTCCTTTGCATAATGGACCATGGTGGCACCTGTGACTTTTTGTCTAGTCAGATAGCTATCTGAAGTATCTCCAGTTAAAATTTGGCGGCATTTGGTGCTGCGGTTGCCGAGATACGCGCGAAATAGGAAATTTTATCATTTTTTTGTGCCACCCTGTTGACCAAAATAAGCATATTCGACTGATCCGAACCAACTCAAAATCTCAAACGTAGCACGGAGCAATATAGTCTACAGTGTATCATATTTATTTGAAACAAAAGTTTCTCACATCTTGATGAACATCAATACATCCATAACATACATTTTCAGCTAATCATTTTCACTGTTAGATAAACGACGAAATATTATGTCGCTGAAGCTACACCTTGTCGTTCTTGTTTAACGCGCTTCAATACGAAATATAATCGAAAAATTAATCTAACAATCGTATAAAGCGCGTTAACAAAAACGAGAGCATCAAGTGCGATCCATAACGATAGAGCTCCACCGATTTCTCCTTGAAACTCGCTCGATGTCCATTTTGATCTTTCATTTGCAATAGGAGAGTAGAAAGATTTCATTCGAATTATCAAATTTGCTTGATGGGGCTCAATCAGTTCAAAGGAAGTTTTCCTCTCACTAAAACGAATGCGTTTACATGGAGGCAGACATCTGGACATGCACTTTCCAGATGAACTGAAAGTAAATGGCAAGCATGTTTTGTATTGTTCCATAGAGCAGCGTTTGAGAACTTTGTCATTGATAGTTGACCAGCTCAGAGGCGAACAATTGCAAAAGTGCTGAATCACTTGAAAATTGCAATTTCTCTGGCAATCTTCCTGGGAAGTTGTATCGGAACACCTTTGAATGCCATTAAAGTTCTTCAATAAATTGTACTCAGCATTGATCGCCAACGCGGTGCTCACTTTTTCGCCCAAGTTGACAGAAAATGACAGCGGTAACGTTCTATAAGTATAAAAGTTGCCAAAGTAATACAAATGACGATCATGAGCCTGTTTCTTAATTATTGACCAATAATTTTTATCTGTGCCCGATTGGTTTAGCTCAACATTAATTTCGATATATTCCCGAAGTGAGCTGAATTCTTTAAATGGTAATCTGTAGCAAATAGTGTTCTCGTCAATGTTAGTTATCTCACTGATTCCAAGATCTTGAATGGAACCGTTGTCTAGCTGATGCCGAACCGTAATGTTGTCAGCTTTGCGAACTTCACGACCGCATTTTTGCATCAAATCGTTCATGCTCGCATCGGTCGCATCCATATGCATAAAAATGACTTCGAATAACTGTAACAGCGAAATCGATATTAATTGGCCGTAATCGGATTCGCGAACTTGTTGATGCCATTCAGCTCTCTCATACTTTCCACAAAACGCAATGAAAGAAATGACAATAGGTAAGATGGATTTTGGCCACGCCATATCTCCAAGTAATAAACTACCGTTGTTTGTAATGATATCGCGAAATGTCTGAATCGATTCTTCAGTATAACTTTCACCTGCTATCTGGTTAGGAGGCAAATTCGCGGAATGCGGCATGCATACCGTTGGATAGGAAATCAAATTTATTGTGTCATTTTCTATTAAATCGTATGAAGATTCAGTTTGGGTGACAAACTGGTGAATAGTATCTGCGCACATCTGATATGTTAAAAAAATGCTAGAAAGATAATATATGGTGGTTAGAATATTTTTCATTATCCACTTTGCAGTCAATACTTTTGCAAGATTCTGATTATCCAAGTTAAAAAATTGACAAAAAATCTGTCCCGCAGCTGTGCTAGTAAAGACACCAATACGCTCTTCGCTATACGTTATAATACGAGTTAGCAACTTTTGAATGATTTTCGTTCGGGTGCAAAGATCCACAAGGAACGAAATCGGGATTATAATAGCAAAGTTGGCAACTGTATATATATTTAGGCCTAACCACACGCCAAGCATGCCTCCAAGTGCAGCGAGAAATTTACCAGAACTCCATTCGAACTGATCTTTGAATAAAATATAGGAAAAATCCTTCACATAAATTCGTAAATTGCGAGCAACTTCATTTGCCTCCTTCAATGTTACCTCGGAATAGAATTCGTACCGCTCGCATGGGTCAGGACATTTTTCTCTACATTCACGATCTTCGAACGTACTATAGTTCAGACAGTTGCTATACTGCGACAGAGTACACAAATTTGTAGCTGAAGTCAGCAAAGTTGGCCAAGTTATTGGCGTGCAATTGCACATTCCTTGAATTAAGCGAATGCGACAGTTAGCTGGACAAACTTCTTTTGAAAGATCCGTGGTACATTTGGCATTTCCGTTTCTTTCCGACATCATTTTGCTATGTCTTGAAATTCCGACTGACAAATTTATGCTTTTTCCATACCACGTGATAGTATCAAAATATACTCCACCAGGTTCCTTAAACAAATTGGCGGCACCTGTCAAGCTAGCACCAAAGTCAACTTCGAATTCTCCCTCTGATACGAAATGGTTTGATTGAGCAGTGGACACTTCTACATATTCCGGTGCACCCGAATACAATATGGTATCCAAAGGTAGTTGAAAGCAAGCCTTCCAATCACCAATAAACGTCAACTTTGTCTCATTAATGAGTGAAATATTCGTTGAATCAGCGCTGACAAAATTTACGTCTAGTTGATAAAATGTCGCTATTTCACGGCTCAGTTTTAAGCGCATCTCATCAAAAGTAACATTTAGTCTCTTTAAATTTGGTTCGAAAACATTCTCCATTGCATCTATTATATCATCTACTGTCGGACCTGAAAAGAAAAACACTGGATGTTACGAAAGCTCCAATCGGTTTCAGTTTTTGAATAATTTAACCATTTTTTTAATTGAGTTGAAATTTTGGTTACTTTTCAACGAGCGCTAGGATCTTTTAAAATAATTTGCAATTTGTACAACTGGCGATCGAGAGATAGCTTGGTGAATACTAGCATAGATTTTTAGTATAACTGCCCAACGTTGTCATCAGAGTAAAGGTTATGATCAAAGTATTAGCACGGTTTGGAATGTGGGTTACGCATTAAATTGCAAATACTGCCATGGTACCTTCGGTATTTGCTAACAAATTTTAAGAATTAGCGAAGCCGAAAACAGACAACTTTACGCACAAAATGCCTAAAATTAATTATTTTATGGGAGCTTACCGGGACTAACACCAAAATAGCGCCAGGATATACTTTGAATTTTATCATATCCCTTAAAAGATACAATTATAGCAGATGAATATATTCCATTCGTCTCTACCAGATTCAAAATGCCAAAATAATTATAGGCAGTCGCTAAGAAAGGCAGAGGCCATTCTTTTTCGTCGAGTAACGTTAATCTTGTCATACTTTCTTGACTGAAATGTTCTGTTAAGAACTCAGTGTAAGTGACAGCGGTGGTACCCTTTATTATTTCGTTCAGTTTTGACTCAGTACCGAAGTATGAATAAATGCATACAGTTGGCTTTGGCAATGCGATTGTATTGTTATTCATCAGCACTATGCTAGAATAAATGGGCTCATCCGCATAATCTTGGCACAATCCGTAGCATAAGTAGGCTGTGTGAATTCCACCGGCAGTGTACAGCACTATCCAGAATAACTTTTCGATTAAATAAATGCTAAATATTGATCGTGATAATGTTTCTTTCGGTACAATATGTTTCTTAATGAATTCTCGAAACTTTTCAAGGCAACGTTTTCCGCTAATGCTCTCTTGAATTTGACGAGTTTCAGTGCTGACGACGGCATATTTTGATGATATAAATTTGCGAATCAGCATGAAGATTGGATCGAAAACTAACTGAAGAAGCATGATAAAATCAAAACCAAGGTATAAACCTAGCGCTCCACCAATAACGCCAATAATTTCTCCAAATGTCCATTTAGGGATTTCTGTAAAAACGACATAAAAAGATGAATCAAAGTAAAACTCTGCTCCTGCTCCCAAAACTCTACTGGAAATCAATTTAGCATCGAATTCATAATTCCATTTTTCGCAGTTCGGAACACACTGCTCTTTACACTCACTATCTTCGTCACCCACATACTTCAAACATTTCTCATACTTTTCAAAAGTACATAATTCATGTGTATTGTCTTGGACTTGTGTAGAAATTGTCGCCGGAAAGCAGCCACACATACTTCGAATCAGTTGAATTCGGCACTCGTCCAAGCATTGTATGAATGTGTATTCGTTCGAACAGACATGCTTTCCATTCTTATTATCCATGGATTTCTTGACGGTTGGTAGGGAGATATGAATTTGGATAAATTGATCGAATTTTAACTCGATGATCTCGTTGCTTTTTTTTGCAGTGGATAAATCGGGAGGTGTCCAGTTTCCACTGAAATCAATCGTCAATGAAGTATTGTGTTCTTCGAGTCCTCTTATGTTGTCATCAGATAACATAACAGCTGATGGTGGTGTATTTCCGTATTCATCTTTGATAAAGGCGACTTTCTGATCATGCACTTTAAAGCACAAATGGTTAGTTCCAATGAATTTAATGTCTTGGCTAGAAGATGAGCAATACAGCGTTCCATTTGAATCCCTGTCTTGAAGAAAAAGAAGGCACCAAGGATCACGTAAAAAATTATCATAACCTCTAAAATTCCTGAATTTTCCATTAAACGTCGATTTCAGCTGATTCAGCGTGATATTAAACGCAAAAATGTTAGGCAAAAGGACATTCTTCAACGCAATCCATTCGTCGTCATCTCGATACTCAGTGTAGTTGAATGGATTTTTGCCTGTTTCATTCAACGATTCGCCCTCATACATCATTGACAAATATTTCCATACAACGATGTATGTTTCTTTTGCGAAAATCGCTTCGGGATCAATTTTAAAAGCGCCTTCGTTTGTTGAATTTTTAATGAATACATTTACTGCTTCTGTGTAATTTCCCATACGCTCGGTAGAATCAAAGAGTAAATCGGCATCAGCCTGGGACCCATTTGATAAAACTGCTGAGAACTGAGGATTAAATTCTCTGCATCTGAATTATGCAATTTGATCATTCCAGTACTAATTGTAAAAGTGAGACTGAACGATGACAATGCAGAATTGAGACTGAGTCTTTCAGTTCTCAACACTTGACAGTTTTATGAAATAGATCCCTGAATGCAAAGCGTGTAATCCGGAACACTCATTGTCGTATTCGTAAAGCTTTTCATTTCAAAATTTGTTGGTTGGCTCCGATATTCCTTCATTATTTGTAGCAATAATACGAAAGTAAGATAGCTCCCCAAAAGATATATCATTCCCCAAAACATGATGTTGAGTACATGTTTAATCATTTCCAGGTACGTCCACTTTTTTGGTAACAGAAAGCGATTGGTGCGTTTTTGCAGAAATTTGACAAAATCTCGTCTAATTTGCTTTCCGCGTCTCGACACACCTTTTTCCTGCTGCCTTGTCATTTTGCTGAAATACAGATCCGGATATCATTCATAATGTTGCAATTGTTTGCGATATGACCGTTATAAGTTTCGAGGAAGGTTCCCTAATGTTAGCAAAAAATAATTTAGAGTATACGATTATGTGGTCAAAGCGCACAGGAAGTCGAGGTACACTACGTTGGATGCCAGCCGAGCGATGGTTTTGATACGAAAAAGAAGAAGACAAAGGCTATCGCATCGTGTCAAATTGCATGACATAGTACTGTGTGCCCAGGTGACTGATCTAGAAAGCCATTCAAAAAGATGTTCAGTCAAGTACAAGCTCTACTTGATCAGATATCACAAACTCATAAAGCAAAAGATGATATCAATGCAACGGTAGAATTGAAGACTCAAGCGAGAGCATGTACCAACTTTAAGCTGAATTTGGGAAAGCGTCCGATGCATGTTTGATAAATTTTATGCTGCCATTGAATGAACTTTATTAAATAAAAAGCTTTCATTGTGAGAATACCTTAAACTTGAAATGCGCGCAAGTTATCTGTAAAATATTTTAGAAAAGTGTTAAGTTAGAAGATCAGATTTTCCGTTTCTCGCATAACTTTTCACATCGCCCATTAAATTGCAAGTGTGCTCACATTTTCGGATTCGACTCACCATTTGCATTAGGGTTTGCGGGAGGGGAAGAAATACTACGGGGATGGGGAACGATTTGCACGGGATTTCAAATCACGGGGACGGGAAGGGATGTGCCACGGGGGGATAATCCACGGGAAATCCCCGCGGGAACGGGGAAATTTACTGTTACGCAGCACATATAACTACTACTGTGTAACTTATATGATATTAGTGTGCAACTTGCATGAAAACACAAAACTTTAAACATC
>NIUQ01004521.1:0-13510 GCA_002796945.1 Plectus sambesii
GCCAAAGTCGGCCAAAATGCGCCTCTTTGAATTTGGTAGGAAACTAAAGCAATTTTTTCAGGATATGTAATGTTTTCTGCTTGTTCTAAGCATTTTAGACATCACTTTGTGCTATTTGATGATAATCAATACTTTTTCACCACTTCTGACGCTAATCAGTGTTACTTCGAAAAATGCCAAATTCAACGCTCAGTACAAAATGAGTCCTAGTGAAGCCTGCTCTGATTAGCGTCAGAAGTGGTGAAAAAGTATTGATTATCATCAAATAGCACAAAGTGATGTCTAAAATGCTTAGAACAAGCAGAAAACATTACATATCCTGAAAAAATTGCTTTAGTTTCCTACCAAATTCAAAGAGGCGCATTTTGGCCGACTTTGGCGTACTGTTGCTCCTACAGTAATCGAACGACGGAAATGGATTTTCGATATGTTGTAGAGGAGTATACACTGAGTAAAATGAGCTATAGCACAGCTCTTGGCATTGCCTGGGTGCAAAATGGCGACCGTTTTCCCACAGAGCTCTCCAGCTCGCTGTTTTTGGTGTTTTTAGGGGTACCCCGGGCCCCTAAGAGGGCGGATCCAAAAAATAAAACTCCACCAATCGAAAGTTTAGGCCATGGGCTATCCAACGGTGCACTCGGTTTGGCCTAATTTTTATTCTCCGCAAAATGCGAATCAACTATCACTTTTTTTGAGCCACCCTGTAATATTTCATAAGTTGCTGATTTTTATTGCTTCTGCAAATTATCGGCTATACTGCATTTTTTCCTGACAGGCAAAATGTGCCTCATTAAAGCGATAATAACTATTCAAACGAGATCACTACGCTTCTTGCGTCAGGATTTGACGATGGAGTAGCCTCAGGACAATTATCCTCTTCGGCATTTAAGCTAGTCATTTCACGTTGATTAGAATTACTGCCTTTCTTTGGTCTCCATTTTCCTCTGCGATACCACTTTACTAGAAGGAATATACTCGCAGCGAGAAGAAGGGTAGTAATAGATAATTGTGTTGTACTAATAATAATGATCCAGTCAAGTGACAATAATTCACTTTGCGCCCATAACTCGCAGTGATTCGTCTGTAAAAATGTTTATAATTAGGCATAATAGTGTATAAAGATGTGCAGCGTTGAAAAATTACTACACTGTACACAAGAGGGAGTAAAAATTTTACATGAACACGACTTCTCCTTGGTTTAAGCCTATGCTAACAAAAATAGTAAAGAGCGAATCGGTGACTTTGTAAAGCTAGGACGCTAGCGGCCAGTAAACTCTAAAGTTAAAACTTCCAAAGGAACTATCCCTGTGGCATACCGCTATGCGCATTTGCACTCACAATTCAGGATAACTTTAATTTTATCATTCAATATCAGTGTAATTTGCTAAAGATACAGGGTGTCCCTAAAAAAAACAGGCGACATCACTTTTGAACGGGGTAGCGCTTTTGGCCCAAATTTTAAACGTACGGTGCCCTGACACAGGGCTTCTGATTGGCGGAGTTTGGACCGCCTCCTTTACACACTGTCGTTGCGGGACCCCAAAAAGTGCGAAAAAAGGGCCTTAAATCGGAAGCAACTTTGAAGGGTCACTATAGAGCGGAAATTTGAGATGGCGAGCTGATTTTGGCATAGGGGTAGTTCCCAAAAGTGCGAATGTTTTGCAAAAAAATTTAGGTAATCGGCCAAAATGCCCTATTGGTCGATTTTTTGCAGATTTTTGAGCAATTTTTTGGGCATTTTTCGGAAAATTTCTGATCAATATTCAAAACTTTTGGGAAAACATTTGCACTTTTGTGGACAACCTTTGGCCCAAAAATCAGCTCACCATCTCAACTTTCCGCTCTACAGTGACCCTCCAAAGTCACCTCCGATTGAAGGCCCTTTTTCGCACTTTTTGGGATCCCGCAACGACAGTTTGTAAAGGAGGCGGTCCAAACTCCGCCAATCAGAAGCCCTGTGTCAGGACACCATACGGTTAAAATTTGGGCCTAAAGCGCTCGCCCATTCAAAAGTTACGTTGCCTGTTTTTGTTTTAGGCACACTCTGTATAATTACAGTCAACTGTGTTTATAACGCCTGGCTCTATAACTTCGCTGTCTTTATAACGTCGGTCCTTGGCCGGTCCCGACAAAGTGTACTATGTTTTGTACAGGGGCCAACTGTGTTTATAACGCCTGGCTCTGTAACGTCGCTGTCTTTATAAGGTCGGTGTTTGGCCGGTCCCTTGACCGATGTTAGTACTGAGTTGACTGCTTTTATAACGTCGGTCATTTTTGGCGCTGGCTGCTAGTAGCCTTCACGCGGTAGGGAAGATCAAATGACCCCGCATCTCCTCTCCGCCCGTTAGAGCGACGCATGTATTGTCCCAATTGAGGCTAATTTTCACTCCTTTGGCGAAGTCCGCCCACCTCGAGGGTGGTAGTGCCGTTTCCGCGCATCTCACCCTCTTCCGCACTGTACTGACAAGTGTACAGGGTGGTCTAAAAGTTTGGACGTCATTCTTTGCCCTACCATTTCTCCAGAACTTGACCAATTTTAGTGATAATTTTTTTATTTTGTCAGTTCCTAGATACGGTTTAGCTGTATATAAAAGAATTTAAGTATGTCTTCCTTTGGCGGCCACAATAGCTCGTAAACACGTTGGGAAATTTTCGACGATTGACGCGGCCAGTTCTACCAAAATTTCGTCCCAGGCTTTTTTGCAGAGCGCGCTTCTAAGCCTTTTCATTAGCATGCTTGTAGCGCTAGGTTTGTTCTGCAGGACTGACCAAACAGAATAACCCAGCGGATTCTCATCGGGCGAGTTTGAGGGCAAAAAATCTCGACCCAAAATATCCAAAAAAGCCGTTTGCAAAGGGAAATTGACTTCTATGCAGAATAAGCTGACACCCAGTCTTACTGAAGTGTCCAGGGTCGATTCCTCGAACTGCTTCTTACCCCAGGGGTCCAGGGTGTCCTTCAGAATTAGTTGCTGGTAGACTGCCGCATTTATTTTTACATTACGGTCAACAAAAACAGAAAATAACGCATGTTAAAATATAATTTGATCACTTTTTTCTTTTGACATTTAAAGTTAGAAAAAAGAAGACCTGACACAGAAATAAAGCAGCAATCTTGTAGAGAATTAAAAGGAGAACAAAACAGGCACAAAATTTATTTTAAAAAATTAAAAATTTAGGACAAAAATAGCGCGAATTCAAACATATCCAGACTTTTAGACCACCCTGTAATACGCAGTGAGTATCAACTGCTTTTATAACGTAACTGTCCTTATAACTTCGGTCGTTGGCGGGTCCCTTGACCGACGTTATAAACACAGTTGACTGTATTAATAAAAACACATCGCACAACTTCCGTCTGGTGTTAAAAGTCATCATGAAAAAATAAAATGCAGTTTACGCTTTCTACCTCTTTTGTAAGCATTATGGAGAGGATACTTGCAAAGTCATTTAAAGGGTTTAGTTTCTTATGACTCCATGAAAGCGCAACTAATATGAATACAGGATTTTGTCTTTGATAGACTACTCTCAAACTTTGATTTTCCATTTTAATCTTTTAAGGTGATAGATTTTTTGTCACTTTACATCAACTTGAAAAGATGCGAAATTTTCCACATACTACCTGTCTATAAAGTAACGATAGAATATATTTTTTGAGTTACTTGGCTTAAAATAAACCAGCTGAGCAGAAACTTAACATAAATAATCTGCAGATGATTGAATTCTCTTTAAAAAAACTTTATTGAATTTAGTCATGGCATTGTCAAGACATGGTCAAGCAAAGGTAAGCACTCGTTTGGAAGAGAATTGCCTGCGACGCATCTGAATTTACTCAATTACTTTCAGTTAAGATTTCTCCATAACAAGCTGACGGATTCTAATCAAACTTTACGCAACCATAGAAGAAAGACTTGGCTACAAAATAAGTGATTGCTCTTGACAGTCCAATCAGTCTTTGCTGAGATAAAAAATCGCAATGCAAAGCTATCCGCGTGTTTGACATTATTCGCTTTACGATTAATTATCTTAGTAGAAGAAGACTAAACTATCATGAGCAATCACTCATTTATTAGCCAAGCCTTTCTTCTATATGTGCGTAAATTTTCCTTTTGATCACTCAGTTAGCTATGGAGAAATCTTAACTGAAAGTAAATGAATGTATTCGAACAATTTTGTTCGTCAGAGTATGTATGAACCTCGCAACTTTTTCAAAAACTGGTTTTTCTCGTAATAAGGCTTCTGGGGCGTTGACGAGAAATTTCAGTTTTGGGTGTTCACGTGAAATTCGAAACTACGTCCCAGGGCTTAATTTCGCGAAATGCTTGTAACGTATTGCAACATAGTACTATTTAATAGCATCGTCAGATACCGTTTTAGCGAAGCTGAGCAACACTAAGCAGCGCGTTTTGACTGTTTTCAAGCAAACATCGCGTATAAACGCAATATTATTACACATGCACATCAACTAATATTCCGACGTGTCATTTCGATAAAGGACTGCACAAAGACACTGTTTCATGTAGTCAAACGAATGATTTTGGCTCCGAAAAACACTGTAGAGCTAAATATCGAGAAGGTTCTAAAATTTACCCCCCCCCCCCCGAGGGGCCAAAGTTTGGGGGCCTAATTACTAGAAAACTCGGTAACCTAAAACAACGGTAAATGGGCCAGTTTTAAAGATTAAAAAAGGAAAATGTAACTTAGGGATCGCTCAATCAAAGTCAGAAAACTTCGTTCAAATTAGTTGTTCTTTCACAGAGTTATAAGAAATCAAATCCATAAAGTAACTGTGCAAACCCGCGTACAACGTTTTCAGTTCGTGTGCATTTGAAGTGGATCTATCTACTCTGTAACCTATTTTGTCACACAATAAAAGACGAAAAAAAATTTTAACGTATGTAAATTATGTTTACGTTATCTGAAGTTTTTAGCTAAAATTACAATAGCGTCTCAGTTGTGCTGTGTTCCTAAGGAAGATCGCCTTTGCTAATAAAATATCGTTGGCCGAATCTACACGGCGGAATGAGTTAATCTTAAGCATCAAAGCGACCAAACTAAAGCTTTTTGAGTCGATCGTTAAAAATTTATATTGTCTCGCGTGTTACACAGATCGGTATCAGTAAAATAAATCATGGTAGACATTTTAGTTACAAACTATTGATCTCAGCATTGTTCTTGGTAAATTATATTTCACTGAACGGCTACCAAGTTTATTCCGCTGTGAGAGTATGAAAATTTATAACATTACTCTGAGACCGTTTGAAACTAATACTAAAAGGCTAAGAAGAGCGTTCAAAAGTACTTTCTCATATTACTATCATATTTTAAAGCTTTTCGAAATTAACCGGTCACAATAACTGATATCAAATATTACTTCTTTTACTTCAAAAAATAAAATTACTGCGCTAACTTCGCGAAAACTGTTTTATTGATTTTAACCTTCGTTTAAATTAATAGAACAGAGTGCGCCAAATAATTTTGCTTTTTTTGAACTTGAATAACTTTGCATAGACTGAACAGATTTATGCAAATTTTCGTTTTTCACAATCACCGCCCTCTGAGATTTTTTTTGGCATACAAAAAATTATAACCCAAAATTAAGCAGGTACCCGCCTAATTTTAGGGNTTTTGTATGCCAAAAAAATTCTCAGAGGGCGGGGATTGTGAAAAACGAAAATTTGCATAAATCTGTTCAGTCTATGCAAAGTTATTCAAGTTCAAAAAAAGCAAAATTATTTGGCGCACCCTGTACAGCTAGCTTTGAATTATTCACGAAACTGTTTGTTTTTACATCCTCCATTCAAAGTTATGCAAAAATTTTTGAAATGACATAATTATTACTCAACTTAATTTACTTACCGAGTCATTCAAATCGTGTTCCGTGAGCAAAATTGTTTCTAGACTTCTAGTGCAATTTGTTTTTACTTCGAACCACAGTGATAGAGCAGAATTTTTTTCAAATGCCTTAGCAGTTTGTATTTTCAGTTCTTCAATTTTAGGAAACATTATTATGTATGCAACAATAAAATAAATGCAGAAGAAAAAATGTGTGATATGAAGCTGCAAATAAAGAGTTGAATTTAGAGTAAAGTATGAAAAATCTGCGACTGAAATGCAATCTTTAGGCTTTCAATATATAGTGAAATTAGCGATGGTAATAAGAGAATCTATATACTGGGATGTAATCACTATGAGAGACTAGATTTAAGCATCAAGCTTACTTAAATGCTGTATGAGAATGTTTCTTTCATTAAAAAATGTACAATTATAATCCTCTTAAATAGTCTTGTTCTCTGATTTACTCTTCTCTGTTTGATGAAATTAACTGAACTGAATTGTCTTGTTTCGCATGTTGTATCTTTCGACATGCAAAATTTGAATTTATTGTAATATCTTCTCAGGAGATTTCCCGATATTCTGGCTACGTTTTTAAAATATTTCAGGACAAAATACTCGGGTTGTAAGAGTTTGATAACAGCGTTTAAGGTAGTTCGGGGATGGAAGAAGTTTGTTATATCGGTCACAAGCCTGTCAGCCAACTTTTTTAACATTATCCCTTTTAACTCGTTATCCAGGATGTTCCAAATAATACCCCGATTTTCGAAGTTAATTAACTTTGCATAGACTGAACAGGTTTATGTAAATTTTGGTGTGTTACAATCCTTGCTCTCTGAGAATTGTTTTGGCACAAAAATTAATGACCCAAAATTTAGGGGTTCCTCTTTACTCTTTATTTTCAGCGTGAGTTGTTCAGGTTATTATTATTCCTTACTTTCTTTAGTTTCATTCCTTTGTGGCACAGTGATAGAATTTGTGTCTCTTGCCCTCACATGCTTGGGTTCGATTACCAGCAAAGGATCTCCTGACATCATCTTAGCGGTGTCATTTTTGCCGTTTTCCTGCGAGAAGGTTAAGATCAGACTTTCGCAGGAAAACGGCAAAAATGATGCCCAAAAAGCTCCATTACTGGGAACAAAACTCAGGCCATCGAGGATAAGAGACGCAAACTCTATCACTGCACCTCAAGTTATTGGAATACATTAAAGCGGTGGTTACATTGCAGCCGCAAGCCGCATTTGCTGCCGCGCGTGGTCACAATGTAGCGTCATTTTGCGGCTGAGCTGCAAGCTTCAAAAATTTTGAATCTTATGTCTTGTGGCTAAGCCGCAAATTTTGTATTCGACTGAGTCTCGTGTGGAATGTCTCAAATCTGTAGTGCTGTCGACACAGATCAATGATATATTTGAATTATGATTAAGGTTAAAATTTGTTACAAAGTTTGAAATTATCAAACAATTAGTGGCGCATCGCAACAATTTTAAATAGGCGCTCATTCTATTCCTAAAATTGTACAAAAATGCGACTGCATTGTGACCACCCTAGCGGCGCCGCATTTGCGGCCGGCCGTAAAATGCAGCTGGCCGCAAATGCGTTTGCGGCTTGCGGCTGCAATATGACTGCCACTTAAATCCAACAATAATAATAACCAAAGGCACTGGCGCTCACAATGAAAATAAGGGTTACCTTTAAAATTTGGTTTTTTAATTTTTATGCCAAAAAAATTCTCAGAGAACAAGAATGGTAACAAAATCAAAATTTGCATAAATCTATTCACTCTGTACAAAGCTATTCAGTTTCAAAAATTGGGGAATTGTTTGGGACACCCTATATATCCAATTAATTGTTAAATTTTAATATTTTGATAAAGCATATTAGTGCAACACAAGCAATAAAATCGAATTAATTAATTAACATTAAATTCCTCATCAATACCGTTCGGTTTTGGTACGAAAATAGTCGTCAAGGTAAGCCCGCGGCTGCTATTGAACGTATCTTTCTACAGTGGCGCTACCAAAAAAAATTTTACCAATAGAACCCATCCTGCTTTTTTCAGAAACCAGCATATTGCGGACGCAGTGGAGATAAAAACGGCAGTAGCGCTGACCACTAATATTGCGTAAACAAACACAAAATACTGAAAGGAAACGAATTTGAGGATAACATAGAGTAATGGAAAATTACGATACCTTGGCGAGAGCAGTGATTTCTGCAGATGGCGTTAGTCTATATTCGTCTGTTGGGAAGAAGGTAATGTAAAATGCTTCGCGAAAAAACAATAAAGAATCAAATTGAGCAAAAAATACCGCTGTAACAAAGGTAAAATGGCCCATTAATACAATGTTTAAGATGAGGAGGAAAGATGTAGAGAATATACTTCGACGCTCGTTCCATCGCACTATTCTTTCACGGACTGCTTCATGTAGAGTCGTCATCCAATCTCTTGTTTGTTCAACATCACTCATTTCTTGGCCGCTTGTTGCAACGCAATTTACCGAAAAATAAGTTTATAAATCGAAAATATGTTCTCTTATCAATAGCTATGTAGAAATGGTGAAATTTATCATACTCAATCGTGGAACACGATCTGCATGCTAGGCATAGGGCTGAAAGCTACTGATAATGTTTCAAACTGCTAGCCATAATTGCTCACGGCGGGATTCTTATCATAAGCCAACAGAGTTACGTCTTAGTTGAGTAACAGAGTCAGTTGCTTCACTACGGCAACTATCAAAGCACGCTATTGCAGTTCAGCTCACCATCGCGCATACAATTTCGTGTAGATAGGGAGAAGAACTTTTTGGAATCAAGCTTTATCAGTGCTTTAAAACAGTTTGCAAGATTTTAAAAGTTTTAGTGAAAATTTACTCAAATATTTTAGTCCAAAATTTACAAAATCAGAGTGAAAATTTTTCTGGTGATTACAGCAAAAAATTTAAATGAAATACAAACAAGAAAAATTGTTTAAAACTCAATATAAATCAATTTTTAATGTACAATCGACTGCAAATGAGATTAACTTGATAATAATGTGATCTAATCATATGCATATAGCAAATTTTATTTGATACCAAGCGATCTAATAAGGGATTAAACCAACCAATCTTTGTTCTATTTTAATAGTCACAGTTTGCCAATTGAAATATTTTGTTTATTTATAATTTTTCGATCGGTAACCCCATAAGGGGTTTCATTCAGAAATAAAAATTTTTATATTTCCCTTTTAAATTCAATAAACGCTCATAGCCTTCTTGTCGCGTTTGTTCAATCAACGCGATGACTAACGTACCACCTCTTTTGTATGACCCATGAATAGCTCGCCGTTGCCCTTCGTATTGACAGATGATGAGTATCAGGCAGAGACCATCGCGAGACCAGATGCGTGTCTGTTTTATCTAGCGGTCTGACTGAGAGAAAGCGCAGCGCGCGGGCACAAAAGGGGCTTTTCGAAAGGAAAGACGCCGACGAAATGGTCAATCGAGTGTAATCTTGCCTATCTCCTGATATATGAAACCGTCGGTTTACTGGAATATATAACTAGTCAATAAAATAGTCAGAAAAAGAATAGTGAAATGAAAGTCTTTTTCATCATTATAAATCGGTACACTTATCTACTCGTGTGCGAATTGATTTTATGCCCTCTGTACCAGTGTTGCAACTCAAGTTTGTTATCTAAGTTAGTTAACTTAGTTAAAAACTTAGTAATAGTACTAAGTAACTAACTAAATTTCGAAAAAAACTTAGTACTAACTAAATAACTTACTATGTTTTATTTTTGCCCTTTAACTAACTTAATAACTAATTAAATTATTTTTTTGAGCGTTTTAACTAACTAACTTTTATTTTTGTCAAATTAACTAAGATTAACTCTAAAAACTTAGTACTAAGTTTATATTAAGCAAGTATTCCAAAAAGCTACCAAAAATCTGAAACTTTGGTGGCATGTCAAAAGCAGTGTTGTAATTAAAATAAGTAACTATTTTTTTTGACTTGGGGAAAAAACTCAGTCATATTACTTAGTACTAAATAAATAACTAACTACGTTTATTTTTCGAGGATTTACTAATTAAATAAAGAACTGGGTTTTTAAAAAACGAGTTTAACTAACTAAATAACTAACTATGTTTCCAAAGAAAGTTAGTTGCAACACTGCTCTGTACCTGCTAAGAAGAAAGTAACGTATGGTTGTCATCTCAAAAGAATAAAGAAGAATTAAACCTACTGAACCACTAGTCTTAAGCTCAATCAATCTTTGACTCTGTCCAATTGCCGCGACACTTCTACCTAATAAAGCAAAATCTCATTATAAAGAGCTATTGGCAGCTGAAACGCAACTTCTAACTAAATAAATACATATATGCCCAAACTCCTCAAAATATTCCTGCATTCCTGCGTTTATTCAAACTATCCTAATACTTTTCAGTTCAGGGAGGAAAAACCATCGTCCAAAGAGACTTCGCAGCAACAATCGCACACGAAATATTCCGTATTGACTTGAAACTGCATTGCGCTTTTATAATTACTGCTGATTACTGTTGGTGAATAAAATTTATTCAATTTATATATAAATACCATCTTTCATCATGATTCGTCGCTCATGCGCTCAGTTTCGCCATCCTTGCATTCAGTTCTGTCATGTTACTACAAAACTTCAACGAAATTTATATCAAGTTCAGAAGAGAAAGTAACTTAAACAACATCAATCTATTACTCATCCACGATCGTTTCTCGACTCAAACAGCGCGTATTGAACGTCCTTCAAGTGTTCAAAGTACATGCTGCAGTCATTCGCGGTCACAGTTTTTGCTCCTGAGTTGATTGGCTCAAGCAGATGAGGCTCAACGTCTGGGGCCATATTCAGTAACGCGCCGGAGTGTTCGCGGCGTGCATTCCTGCCTATCTTTTTATTCAGCGGGAGTGCGCGCCGCAAGCACTCCGGCGTGTTATTGAATACGGCCCCTGGTTTTGCGCGTCTCGCGTGTTCATTGCACTTTGAGAACATTTTCTCAATGGAATTGAAAAACGGTTAGTAAGGTGGCAAGAATGGCACTCTGGTGCCTGTGGTTTTGAACTAGACAATGCGCTTACTTCCCCATAGCGAAATAAGACGCTGTACATCATCAGGACAGCATTCATGATGCCTTGCTGAGCGAACATTGGAAAATGTTCCTCAAAAAATACACAGAAGTACTCCCTGTTTGTAGGCCCGCGTCTGCACAGAGTAGTGCAGTTATGGCTGACTGCTCATGGCACAACAGATAGAGATGTTCATCATGTGCAGTCCTGACGCCACCAGCACAGGCCGAGATCCTCACAGCGACCTCCCTTGCCTCACGCGCATGGCAGCGCTGGATCCAATTTCATTGAGAAAGTAGATCAAGGCCTCAGAATTCGGCGCATAAGGCTGCAAGAAAGTCTGGGTTTATTAACATCTTGCTTCAAAGGACGCAGCGTTGTTGCGGCGCGCTGGCTGAAGGTGAATGCTCTTGAGGGTGAAGGAATAACGTCTTCAGCAAGCGGCTGCTCAAGGCCTCTAAGACTGCAACGTCAAACGTGGCCAAGCACTTTTCCTTGAGCCTTGGAATAAAAATGTTGCAGTTATTATCCATTCAGCTTCTGAGAGTCAACTTCTGTTCTTCAGTAAGCTTATTCATCTTGACGTCATCACGCTGCTACGCCTCAATGCGTCCTTTCTTGCTAACTTATGGATGATGGTGTCGATGGTCATCTGCTTAGCACTCATGACATTCACAATCATTCCCGCACTCTGTCCAGAAGGATATGCTTTAGCGATTGTTTGACGATTAACCTCAGAAATCGAGTCACACTTGCTCCGCATTCTGGGGCCAGTTTCATACAGCTTGTGAAATGTATTTATACCAAAATTTATTTACCTCAGAGCATTGACTGGTCAGTTGCGCATAGTGACCAATCAGCGCTCTGATGTAAATACAATTCAAATTTGTTTTACAATAGCGGAAGAAAGTAATGGGACAGGCAGCCTATTTTTAAAGAATCGATCACAGGTCTTTAAGATGAAGAGTTTGGGGATAGGTATGAAGGAGTAAAAGCTAGATTTTATCCTGAGGAACAAGGATAAGTCATAAAAAGTAATGGGACAGTTGGTTAACTCTGCAATAACTGAACCAATCAGGCTGATTTTTTAACCAGATACACTACTACTGGTACTAATGAAGCATGCAAAGTTTCATTGAATGCTGTTCATTTAACGCAGAGATTTGATAGCTTTAAAAAGCATCAATCCTAACGAATTGTTAGCAAAAGAAAAAGCTTGACCCTGTTGATCTCTGGTAGTATCCAGCTAAATGTAATGCGGGGTATAGCATTTTGTAGAGCTGTTTTTAACTTACATTTCCTTTTTTAATTGGAAAAATTGGTTTATTTTTCGTTATTTTATGCCCATTTAAAAATGCAAGATTTTGCATAATTTGCGGGTCTTGGCGGTTAAAATGCACGAGAAAAACGCAAAATCTTGCATTTTTAAGTGGGCATAAAATAACGAAAAATGAACCAATTTTTCCAATTAAAAAAGGAAATGTAAGCTAAGAACAGGTTTACAAGATGCTATACGCCGCATTACATTTAGCTGGATACTACCAGAGATCAACAGGGTCAAGCTTTTTCCTTTCTGAACAATTCGTTAAATTGATGCTTTTTAAAGCTGTCATATCTCTGCGTTAAATAACAGCATTCAATGAAACTTTGCATGCTTCATTAGTACCAGCACTAGTATATCAAGTTAAAATATCAGCCTGATTGATCCAGTTATTGTAGAGTTAACCAACTGTCCCATTACTTTTTTCTGCCATGAAAATAGCCTTCTTTTGAAAATCGCGTAGTAGAGCTACAGAATTCAAATTACTTTAATTCTTTTATGCCTTATCCTTGTTTCCCAGGATAAAAGCAAGCTTTTATTCCTTCATACCTATCCCCAAACCCTTCATCTTAAAGACCTGTGATCGAATCTTTAAAAATAGGCTGCCTGTCCCATTACTTTCTTCCGCTACTGTATGTGATTGGTCCTCTGGGGAGTACGTTCCACGTGTATTACAGGAAAAGAACTGATTGTACATTATCAATGTGTAATGGCAAATCGATTTATACGAAAATTTTAGTGTGATGAAACTGGGAACAAGGTTGATTAAAGGGAGTGGAAGAGGGATGAAATTGAATGCAAGAGTGATTAATTGTGTTAATAGACGGTTTAAGCAACAATCTACCGTATTTTTTCCAATAAGCGCCCAGGGGCCAATTTCATTAAACTGTTAGAGCTGTTAAGAATTGAGAATTGAAGAATTGGGACAAGCACCCATAGGTTGAAATTCAAAATTGACCAATCGGCGTGCGCCTCAGTTACTCAATTCTCAACTGTTCAACAGTTTTATGAAATTGACCCCTAGGCACTATTTCACTAAAGCTCGAATTCAGATATCTGATGAGTTGACTGAGTAGCACCCTTGAGCCGTATATGGCCTCCTATCAAAGGTATGACACTCAGCCAACATATCACGGATTATCAAATTTGAGCTTTAGTGCTATAGAGCCCTGGGGCCTATTTCATAAAACTTTTGCAATTGCAGAATTGCAGAATTGCGCCGCAATTTGCGTCGTCATCACGCAATTCCGCAACTTTCTGTTTCATAAAACTGTT
>NIUQ01004522.1:0-13461 GCA_002796945.1 Plectus sambesii
GCGCGAAAATGCGAAATTTTGCATTTTCGTAAAAAGTTCATAAAATGAGTTAGTGGGATCGAAGTTTTCCGATTCAAAAATGGAAATCTAAGTTAAACAGAGCTCTACAAAATGGAACAAACCGCATTGAATTTAGTTGCATATTACTGGAATTAATTGCGATTGAACATATGTCACTCAAACGCTGAAAACTCGCCTATTCCATAACATAAAATGATGAAAAATGGACCAATTTAAAAATTTAAGACAGGGAAATTTAAGTTACAAAGAGCTCTTTCGAATGAAAAAATTGGACTCAAATTGGTTGCGTATTCAATGAGTTATACGCATTCAAACTCAGTGACAAAAAACGAAAAAACTTTCCAGTCATGCTGATACATCATTTGGATAATTCTTCAAAACATGACTCAATATTATATTTTTGTTTGGTCAGTTTTATGACATCGTTTACCTTCACCGTATAGGATATTTTAGGTGAAGATACCCTATTAAGAAATGACATTGGCATATCGTTAAAGGGTATTTTTCTATCAAAACTTTTGGAATGGAACATAACAGCAAATGAACTGCGACAAAAACTAGGAGCTGAACTAGCTCACATGGCTGAATTGAAAATTAACTTCATAAATAGTAATGGAACGACTGATATCGTCAACGAGACCTCTTTTTATACGACAGCCATCACCGATAAGTTATTATGCTACGCTCTCTCTTATGCAATCAATTATACCGATCCAGATGATGTACTGGAGTTTTCAATAAACGTAAGATCGCATCTGCAAATACTTCCACCCCGGAAAAGTTATATAATTTTCTCGGATTATTTATTAGAAACAGGAAGCGCGCAGTCCGACATTATTCAATATAGTGTAGCTGTTCATGATTCCACCCTCTTTGAATTTCATTTTGAAAGAATAACAAGCATATTAATTAGTCCTGTAAGCCTTTATATAACTCGGCCAGTAGCGAATGGTGTGAAATACTGCTCGCCGAATACGACCAAATCGTATTGTTACGCACAATGCCGCATAAAACTTATAGAAAAATTATGCAACTGCTCGCCAACATATTGGTCAACGATGATTCAGCTGACTTCTGGTTTAGACGAATGCACATTTGATCGTTATATGGAATGCCTGAATGTTAATGCAAGCGACGATCTCGACTGCAAAGATTCCTGTTTACCATTTTGCACTGCTAAATATTTTCGAAGCAATTCGCATATGGACCACCTTTCCCAAAAACAACTGTACACTGCCGTTCTCAGATTCAGCGTTGACGATGGCGTTTATGTATCGATTGAAGAAGAAACGACATTCACATTCAACAGTTTTTTGATAACGGTCTAGCTGACCCTAATTGCGCAATTAAAACAAAGAACATTGATGATATTTAGCAGTAACTGGCAGAAAAATTGGAAAAAAAATTGAAAAATAATAATTCAAATTATTTTTCCCTCAGAAATGTTTAGTCTGGTTCAAAAAATTTTGTTTTTTCAAATTTTGTCATTTTGTTGCCGGTATAAACAAAATTGAAGCAATAAATATGTAAATTAATTTTTTACAAAATTTTTATCTTTCTTTGGCGCAATTAGGTGTCCCATACGTAATTAAGATAGGAGGAACGCTTGGAATTTTACTGGGTTTCAGTGTCTTCAGCTTTTATAAAGCTTTCATTAGAGCAGCGACATTGTGCTTTGCTTTCATTTTAAAAAGGATAAGATTTGCGCAGAGTCCTGTATTGCTGAGAAGTTTGGACAAAATAAAAAAATCAGGCATTGCGCATTTGATATCTTATCTGACTCGACAATTATGTGTAATGAACATTTGCACCATGGAGGAAAGCATTAAAATTAATGAAATTGGGAAAAACACTTTGCTAATAACTGGCTTCATAATTGGCCTTTACGCAACGGTGGGTATGAGCAATGATCTCTTCAAATCGTTCAAAACTGGCGAAGCTAAATACGTTGTCGATCTTATGATAAATGCCACAATCAAATTACCATCTTCGACAATATGCATGCCATTGTACGCCGTTGAGTTTCTTAATGAAACACAAATGAACCATTATGAGAAAAAGATTGAATTAAATAAGAACTTTTTTTTCAATTCCTATAATGACAAAGAAGAATTTTTTAGCGAACACTGGCCCAGATGGGTAGTTCAGTGGGTATATGAATATTTAATCATGTATGATACAGTCGAAAGGCATGGCAATCAGAAGTTTATTTACGCTTTGCTCTCTCACAACCGTAGTTGCGCATTAAAGGAATCAAGCGATACAATATTTTTTTATTACAATTTTACATCACTTATGAAACTAGATCCATTGATTGATCACTTAAATATAACTATTCCTGAATTGAAACAAATTCTCGGGCAGAAAATTAGAGATATTTATACGACTGAAGCCGTCTTTGTGAAGGAGGGCGGCGGACTACGGAATCGAACAGTTTTGAATATAACTGAAACGACATTCATCGGCGAAGAAAAGGTATGTTACAAGCTGCCTCTCGACACAGTGACATTCAGCTCGAAATCTGATTACACTTTAATTGTTCTCAGTAAAGAATCGACGGTAGAAACTCTGGATGATAGTCACTATGGTCCCATAACTATTGATTTCAGTGGGCGCGACTTTAGCAGAGAGAAATTTAAAAAATACCAGCCTGCATACTCTAGAGTCGGATCAACATATTTCTTTAGCTTTGATTACCTTTACGATACAAAATTGGACATTTCTCGGATAGTCGAAGCAATGCCGGTGAGCTCCGGAATACGGCATTGTTCCGAGAGTAAATCGATGGACGCATGCCTAGACGAATGCCAACAGAAAAAAATTGCGCGCGTGTGCAAATGCTCACCAGCCAAGCGGTCGAACTTTCTCTCGAATACTAATTTAACTCGGTGCCACTTAACCGACTATAAAAGATGCATCAAATTCTTAGTTAGCAGTGAGGCGGATCCTTGTGAATTAAGCTGCGTTCCAAATTGCATACGCATTAGTTTTAAAGATAGGCCAAGCGAGAATGAACGACGGATCAAATATAACGTAGCCAAGATCAATCTTACAATAAATTCATTTGAATATTTAAGTTTTAAAGAAGTGTACAAGTACACGGACACTGACTTCATTAGCCAGTTTGGTGACGTTCTTGGTTTATGGATTGGACTTGATATTCTTATGATCGTCGACCAATTTTATTGGCTCGTTTGCAAGTATTTTAATATTTTCCGACGATTTTATTAACTGCACATTTTCAAATATTAGGGAAATATTTGTAATTACACATTGGCATATTTGGTTACTACGCTTGCGTGACTTGTTCATTTGGATTGGTTAAGTTTTTTTACGAATAAAATTGATTTGTGTTAATGTTATTGCCCATTTATTTTTTGCCAATCATTATTTATTTACTGTGAATATTCGTATAAATGTCTGTAACGTTAACTTATCTTTTCAGCACTGCGTACCATGTTATTTATTTTATTTTGCACGTCGTCAGAGTTGTAAAGTTCATTTCAAAACATTTGAAAGAAGCGCACAATGTGTCAGTAGCTCCGCATCATAAAATTTTACTGTTAGTATCGAAGTTAGAAAACATAAAACGTAAGCAGAAGAAAATTAATTCCAAAAAAACCGCGCTTCGGTACTACATAAAATTTTCAAAAATATTGCTTTCAGTACGCTATGTTACGATGTTTGAGTAAAAAAATGTCGCAGTTTGGTCCCTTAAAACGCCATACGTCATAGAGCAGTAGCACTCTTAAGCTTCTTTTGAATTCATTTCGCCAGTCCAGTGTTTGAATTTATAGAATAAATGACCATCCAATTCTTGTCTAAAAATACCCTTCCACAAACTATCATATAGCGTCTAAACAAGCAATTTTTCGATATTCTTAATATTTCCATTTTCACTCTTTTTCATTTAAACTTTTTAGCCATATCGAAATATCAGTTCATTAACCAATTGATGAACCATATCTTTAAAACATTTCTGCATATTTTCTATTTTCAAAGAAAGCAAAGAGGATTGTTGTCTATTTCGATTTGAGAGTCAGTAGCCGATGTGTCGAAGAACGTCATACGACTCGCCGATATTTGCACAAAGTTGATAAAGTAAATAGTTGCAACCAAGCAAAGTAAATATTAATTCTGCTTTTGTCGGCACCGCTGGCAGTCAAGAGTATATTTGCTTTTCGACGTCTCTCTTACACTAGTGTGATGATCGCACGGTTATCCTGCACGATGACACTCTAGTGGTCAAGTTTTTCTTGTAGCTGCAATAAGGTTTTAGGAGGGTGTCGCTACCGGCTTCTCTCAAAAATAAAATCCTCCAGGCCCTCTGGTTATTCCCTCCAAATCATAGCTGCGTGTTGCTTCACTAAACGTTCCAATCAACTCAAATTACAAATTTTTTGCATTATATATGATACATTTTTTCCTCTGCGATATTCGTAAAAATTTCTCCAAATAATACTTTGATTTATTTTCGAAGAAACGTCTTTGGGAAAGCTGGTTAGCGAGACGACAAGTATCAATTCAATGCACTTTGTTAGTCTTCTTCACCCTTATATTTGTCTCTTTGGCTGACCGCTACTTCAATTATAAGAGCGAACTTTGACAGCAGAAGCTTCAAGTCCCGTTGCCTTTCCTTTAGACATGGTCGCTTTATTACCTAAAAGAGACGGAACACTGAAAATCAAAGGCAGGGTATGGAACGTTCAAATGCTTGGAGATGACAGAAGAGTGGCGGGGAAAGATGAATCATGGAGAGACTCAGTTGATCTCAAGAATCCCAGGGAATCCAAAATGTCATGGAGAAAGCAGGGAAGCGTCGCCGGAAGCAGCGCGCAAGAGGAGACAGGAAGTGAAGCGAATGATGGCTCGGCAACACAAGACAAATTCTCGAATAGCCAAAATGGCTCAGAAGGTGGTGGAATCAAACGAGTCATGACACCATCGTCCGGGTGGAAAAAGCAGCACGCTTTTGCTGAGGAAGAAAGACAGGGCGAAACGTGGAAGAACAGAAATACGTTTGGAGGTCCGATGGCGAATCATGGAGCCGTGGCAAAATTATCGTTTTGGAACCGAGAGACAACAAAAATAATTTTTATTACGGTCGGTGCTGCCACTTTGATTATCGGAGCTATTATTCTGCTCAAAATTGCAATTTCCTGTTATCGCCGTCGCAGGATATTGCCACGAGCTGCTTCATACCGGGATAACGATGCTCACAAACGTAAGATTAGTAACTATTACATCTTTCTTGGTCAATTACTAAGTTAAATTACGCTAGTATACTATGTATTACCGACGGAATTTATTATCATCACTACCATTGGAATCTGTATAGTAAAACACGAAAAGTAAAAGGAACTCTATATAATCTTTCGAAAGCTCAGTAAAAGGAGGAAAAGGCTGAATGAGTGTTTGAAATATTCGGATTATTAAAGAAGTTCTCTGAGCCATGTGTTCACTTCAGTGTATTTTAAAAAACACTATTAAATGATTATAAATTAACTTCATATTTTATCGCGTTATACTGTTGAGATAGATACTGGCAAATAGTTCTCCTTGAAAATTTTATTTGACAAAAAATATCGTATCTTGAGCGACACTATGTCAGCCGTGAAGCTTCTTCTCCGAAAACATACATATCCATTTCAGCAGGTACCCAAGTGAGGCGTTCTATTTCTACCCCGTCATCGTATCATCCAGCAGCTGCCACGAATAATCCTTCACGTCGTCATACTTTTCTTAATCAGCGAAATTACGAGTTTGGCGGGGCTGATACTTTCGATTCACCGTTGCTGCAGCGCAAATTAACGGAGAGCAAGGGCTATGATTTTCACGTCCCTCCATCGTGCGAAACTGACTTTTCACCATCGTATGATCACTCAGTTACGCAGAAGAACCATATTACTAAAAAATGTGATTCTGAAGTTGTTTCCGCGTCTTCGATCAATCCGTGCAGCGATCCAATCACATGACCATTGTTACGAATAATAACTTTTACGATGTTTGCGTTTTTCTCTCTCATAAATATTCCATGATTTGCACTGCTCCTATGACTGAACTCTATAGATTCTAAGAAAAAACGGTACGGAGATGAAGCAAGTTTTAGGGCGATATTGACAAAATCTTTGGCGGTATGTATCCCAAACTTGTCAAAAATAATCTTAGAACGGCGACGACTTCCTTAACATAATCGCAAGGAACGAAATTCTCGCCTTGGGGCGTTAGATAATTCATTGACAACGACGCCTTCAAATGATCAGTTGACGGTAGAGCGTTTAAAATGGCAGAAATCTTTGAAAGTAGAGAAGCCATATCTACTAGTTCAATCTCAAATAAGCAACAACTGTTTCCTATGTATACGTCCAGTTCGCGAAGTCTGCTGACAGTTTCAAGCGCTCTGGACGACAGAAATAAGTCTGGCAGAATATCGTGGTCGTTTATGTTCAAATAGCGCAATTTTTAGTCGACTTTTAACCAATCTTTGAACCAGTCGCCGTCATAAAAGAGATAATCTAGACTATCATCTGAAATACTAAATCAAATTAACTCACAAACAAAATTTGCTATGCAAGTGAAATACAGTTAAGTTACTACGCTGTACTCGCTCGTGCTTTAGCAATAGCTATGCAAAGCCGAAACTCACCGTAAAAACGTCCAACTCTCAGTTGTCGAAAGTAGATGGGCAAATAATTCTTCGAGTACGAATCAAAGCCGGTGGCGAATGGTGGTCTATTGTGCGGTGCGAAGGAAAATGTCTTCAGCTTCTTGCACACTCCTACAGATTTCCACAAGCGATCCGATACTTCTCTCTCCAGTGGCATCTGACAGTTGAAACATAGCTCTCTAAGCGCCATAGAAAATAGTTTAATAATATACCAATCGAATCTCGCTCTACTACCCATAAGTTCTAGCTATTTAACTTTGAAGGGAATGAGCTTTTCATTACTGAACAAGTTAATAACCGAATAGGTGTCATTACACGCGGCATTATCAAAAAATGCTATGGAGCTGAAATTTTTAAATTGACTGAAAATCCATGATGAAGCGGGCATAATATCATATTGATGCATGTAGTGTTCGCCTGCAGCAGCTGCTTTTTCTTTGCGAGAGAAATTGATGGTAATAAAGCAATCTAGGTGACGTTTGGTGCCATTCGATGTGCATAATTCATTTTTGCAGACGACATCGGAAGCTACTTCCTTCTTCTGCCGTTAACGAAATTACATCGGACGTATCAGCGAGTTGCAACGAGGCGGCAAAGCACATGACTCGAGTTAGATTCGATTTACGACGGTCACAAAGGCATTGGAGCATTTCAGGACGAGATCGTCAATTTAAACAGTTCTTTCACATTTTGGAACAGCAGCATTACCATATTTCGGGTTATTAGCAGCGTTAGAAACTTTATGTGATAAGATTTACTCTCAGACTGGCATGCTTTTTCTTAGCAATAGCAAGTCTGCTTCGCCACTCAAAATGGAAATGCTACAAAAGAACACTGTGACGGTGCGGCTTCTCCGCCTGGGATGTCACGACAATCAAATCGAGTACAGCACAAAATAGAAACTGACAAAAGCTTCAAATTATTATTTGAACATGGTCATGAAATAGGATTCTGCGTGTCGCCGAGTGCTGTTGAGATGAAATTAAGATTCCATAATGCTTTTAATTTGAAAATGATGACTTTGGAAGTCATTAGATACGTACGTGAGTTGTATCATTTTTTCAAAATATGTGCGAATATGACCAAATGTTTGGCATGTCTAAAAATATTTTGGATGCTCTTATAAACTCGCCACTTTTGTCGTTAGGACTTGTTATCTACAAAAGGCGCGTCTAATGGGTAGATTATTTTCTGTGTTACAGATTATAATCTGTAGTTTGCAAAAAATTTACACAAATTGCAGGAAGCATGGTGATATTCGACATTGCCAAAACGCACTTTGTCGGATTTCATCTAGAATGCTTTGAAAATTGGTCACGTTAATCGATCCTTCTCTTGCCGTTGCGCAAGTGCCAGAATAAGATTCTTGCCTCCGCAACATAACAAACACTTTTGATGCGTTCGTGCGGTAGGCAACTGAAAAGTTATTGAAGCACAAACACCCACACAATTAAGAGACAAATGCTGCCTGTCCACGTTTCGCATGAGTCGACATCAAAAGACTTGGAGGCGTCTGTTAAAAATAGTTGCCTAACGATTCTCTTTGCATTCGTGCAAAGTCGGTCTATCGTAGCGTGTGCGTCAGCTCGAAGCAAAAGCAAAAACTACGAAAGGATCTAAATTGCAAATTTCAAGCGTTGCTCATATGAAGTATATATTTCATTTTATGGAGTTAGATGCGTTTTATATTGTTGTCGCAATTATCATATGTTATGTTTTTGTTGTCTGCAGGACACGAGTGTAAGTGGCAAAGAATAGCCTGCTAGCTAGATTAGAGTACGATTAACATTTTGTGTGAGGATAGCATAGAGCAGCGGGATGTTGAAGGAGAGGTCCGGATTGACGTTGAAAGATCGTTTCTTTCAGCCCTAATACAGCTCATATTCGAGAAGCTCTCCAAAAGCCATTATAAGAGTAGTTCTCTGCTTTTTTGATATCCAACCCCATCCTTCGACCTCAATCCCTTCACCGAATTCACCTTATGAAAAAAGTGTTTTCAAGAAGGCTCCTGCTATAATAATTGATTAATTTTAGCTGAAAAGCAAATATCTTTTGCGTTATTGGTCTATGTATGCAAAATGAATTCTGGATTGAGTTCTCAATTAGATGATACTCATACGAGTTCGACTAGTTTGTTTGAATGTTAAAGCGCACACACGTAAAAGATGGATTGAAGACGGAGGTCCTTTAATTTAAGTCGGACCTTCGCCGAAACTGGGACCATCATTTGCACTTTTCATTATTTTCAATTAAAATACACTGCTGAGTAAACTTAAAATAGTCAGAATTATGTCGCCTTGTTAAAAGTGACATTAATACTTAACGCATTTGCATAGTGCAACTAGGATGGCATTGCCGACTTTCTGAATATCTCGTGAGACTATATTTAATTGGTTAATGGCCGTGACGGGAACTATAATTACATTGATCTTACCGATTCCGGAACTAGTCTCGAAGTATTCTGCCCGGACGCTCGGTACGTAGGATGAATGATAGATAACCAGTGCTGAAGTCACTGCGTGTGCAGACCCGGGCAAACTCGGACACCCACGGCTTCCTGCAGCTACGTGGTGACGCATGAGTTGATACTTGCTCAGCGAGCGTTGCACTTGCGTCACTGATATTTCACGACCTGTAACTCCGCCGACTCGATCGCCGACATCAGAGCCTAATTCAGTGTTTAATTCGAATCAACTCGCAACCTTCCAGCCTACACTAGAATAGGAATGCGTCGCTCAAGCGTTATGACTCATAATTACGATCGACCATCCGTTAATGAGCAGTATTTATACAGTGAGACGATCACTTGAGACATTCAATCGCCGCGTAGTCTTTCGAGGCGATAGCCGAGTTAGGTAGGAGCTCCGACACGCTTACCATCTTACCAGTATACAATATTCTGATATCCTTACTATTCATCGGTCCGATGTAAAACAGCTTCTAAATAAGCGAGTCTTTGATAATAATTGTCTCGTGATAGCAGAAATCATTATGGAAACAAAGAGACCTAAATTAGGGATTTTTATGAAAATTTCGAGCTTTACGTTTAACAGTTTTGATTCATGGTCCTCTTGCATATCTGCTTTGCACAATATGCCTTACCCTTCGTTAATTAATGGTAAATTGCGATGGCTGAAGGACATCACATATTTTTTTCCAAAAACGTGTCCTACTGTAAAATGTGAATTCAGTTTTGCTACTCCAAAGAAGGGATAGTGGAAATTTTCTTCATTGAGGAATCTCAGTTGAAGTTTTAATTTCATCTTCGTGTCTATAGCCGATGCGATTATGTGTGCATTTTAGCATCCTTTCTCATTAATGATATTCGTTATTGCGCTACTTTCCCTGAGCAATACGTGTCAATTAGCACTTTGTATTTTGCTGCTTAGTCAAAATTGCATGCGCTTATTGCTTAAAGAAATCATGAAATCGCCCTTGTCGTAAAGTGCGAATACGCAAAATATTCAAGTCCGCTAATACTTTCTCTCGCTGTTTTTTGTATTTTCCTTCTGGAAACGCTTTGGTCCATATCCACTGAATCAGTGAATGAAATGAGATGTTTGCTTCTTTGAAGGATTAGTCAATGGAGCTCTGTAGCGTTTTAGTGAATGGATTCGTAGCAGAGATAGATGATTTGGCTCATTCATTCATATAATATTTATTTAAAACTAAACTGTATATTTAACCTAAGAGTTTTCTAGAGTTAGCTATGGCTGGCAATTGATCGAAGCGTTTACAACATTACATTTTTACATGGCCTATCCGACTATTTCAGTGCGCGTGATTGGTTACGTACGCTTATAGCAACATCCTGGACACTATCGTATTTTGTCCATACGATTCTTTATTTCATATAAATATTTGTGGTGCAAAAATGTAAGCACTAAGATCGGTGACCGCTTGTCAAAGGTAGTCTATAACGAAAGCATTTCTCTTTTATTTGCTAGATTATATATGAAGTACGTCAGACTTTATTATTACCTGTCAATACTAACTAAAATGCAAATAATTGCTTTCAGAAAACGGGAAATCAGCCATTTATAGAAATGCAGAAACTTCCTGTGGCGTCGTTGTTCCTCTTGACGTTTGTGCTGGCTTGCTGTCAGGCGTACCCGTTTCGGTCGTACAACAGCAGAGGTCTCTCTTACTACTACGCTCCACACTTTCAACGAAGAGAAAGCATGGTGATCCCGAGATTCGCTCAAGATGTCGGAAATGAAGACGACTTCGTGCCCCTCAACGACGAACCTATGCTGAAACGGTCTTATTTCTTGTCCCCCGATCCCAACATTGCCATCGGAAGAAGTGATAGCTCTCGACCAGGAAAATAGGAACAAATCGTTTGCGACGAAATGTGCTACATTGCCTAAAATGAAAATCAGCTGTCGATGTGTGTGCTTCTGTGTTTGTACAGAGAGTAGCCAATGAACTAGTAAAATCGAGAAATGTTTCTACTGCTCTATGCTACAGTTGCAGCACATCGAGCAGATCGCAATCGAATATATTAGCGGAGTCTACAAAATTTTGAATCCACAAAATCGTCAAGCTCAACTGCAGTTGTCTTATCTATCGATTGCCATAGGCGAACGACAAATGGTTGCTCTTGCCCAAGTATACGATAGTATGCGTCCGCATGATTCATTTAGTATAGCATTACAGCAAACCAGTAATCAACATTATATAGCAAAAATAGTGTACTGGCCTGGATCGTTGCCGCTGCATTTTGACAAGGACCATTCAAGTCAAACAAAGAGTAAACTGAACATATCAACCTCCTTGATCTCATAGCCCTGCCTAAGACCATAAATCATGCAATTGTTAGTTTCACGGTTTCAGATTACCCAATTGTACCGATAATTTATTGTGATGATTATTATTTATACCTTCAGGTGACAATTGAATATTCCTTTAGGTTACTTTTCAGTCCCTTCTAGAAAGAGTTGTTGCTGCTCTTTTCCTGTCTATCACTAAATTTGGCATCATCTTATGACATTTACTTCAGTGGGTCATGATTGTTATCAACGGAGTAACGTTTTTGCGTCAAAGCCATTGTATGGGCGTCACCCTGTCATTTACGGCTGATGCAATCGAATACCTCAGTGAACGCAGTCAAAGAGCAGTTGCCAGTTTATGCCTGAAGTCTTTTTCACAGTTTACTCTAAATCATTCAGTTTCAGTTTCCACCTGAGTTCATCTTATACAGGAAGCGGACAGATATCAGTGGAGCAGTTGATGGAAGAAGAATGATTTAGACAAAAAATCAAGAGCGCATGTCTGTGAAATCTACTTTTCATTTCTACGTAAGCTTATTTTATTATTTAACTGCATTTATTACTTCTATGAGCAGCTAGTTTACCAATGTGCTTCATATTTTTGATAATCCCTACTTATCTGCCAATCATTTATACAGTATTCATAAATATTCGTACGGTGCATTCTTTGGCTGCGTCGGCTTGTCCATCAATCGAAGCCGTTATCCTGTCTTGCGGGGACAGAGTTCCCCTACGTCTGTCGGTTACTTTTTACTCGGGCAAAGTATTATGTACGACACCTGTCGAATCGGAATGTACATTAAGTCGTTTTTGCCGTCCTTTGAGCGAGATCGATATCATGCGTCCGGCTAACAGACCATAGTTCGGCCTTTGATTTATTTGTCACGTCGTTAGGCGGCCGACCAGTCCAACTTCTTTGGGTAACTTGAGACCAACCCTCCTCTTAGTCATGTGATAAGAGGCCAATCAGACCATTCGCTGGAATGGATGGATGAGCCGTACCCACTTGAGATCTGTAACATTTATTTGATTATGCGATAGCACAATCAGCTTGATAAGAAAATATTGACGTAGAAAATGTTCATCGACTTCTGAAACAGGCCTCAGAATAATAGAACCTATGTACAATGCAGCTCTTTCTTGGCTTCCTTCCTCTACACATTGCATACCAAGCAAACATGGATAAGGGCAGGAACAAATGGATATTGTTACTGAGCATCGAGATTTCACATTTATGCAGGTTATGTTGGCAAAGGTAAAAATTCCTCCGTTCCAGCTCATTCAAGCTTTGGAAACTCCAGAGTTTGACTTGAGTGGAGGCGTTCTATATTACAAATCTGAAATCCATGATATCAGTACGTATGCATGTTTGATTGTCTGGCGACGAAAAATCACGAATTAGTTAAACTGGTCGCACGACGGGGGCAGAGACTAACCACCCCACCCCCGTTCACCGCTGTCCTTTATTTCCGCATTTCACCAATTGTGTGTTGTGCTGACGCATTCCGTTCGCCCACCGCGTACCTGACGTGTCGACTGCCTACACAGTTCGCCATATGTAAACAATGAACGTTTCTATGACTTCATTATGGAATGAGAACAATGTGCGGCTTTAGATCAAAAAGCCATGACAGAGCGGATCCCTTGAAAGCTTTTCACTATGCTTCTAAACCTACGACGTTGATGAGGGACTGAAAATGAAACGTTATCTGTTTCAGCGAACCTTTCACTCGGTTAAGGATGGGTATGCTCCGCGTATAGACCCCTTTCTATAGTGCTTCGATTTCGTGCATGAAAGAGTGCGATGCGTTTGCGGACTCAGTTTGAACATTCAAAACATTTCAAATTATTTCTTTATTTAACGTATTTCAACGTATTTCTTTATATTCTCCAGACAGTCTCTCTGTCTTAAAAGTTCACTCTGTCAAAATCAGATCAATTGCTATTTGCACAGCTTCATAAGTAAATTTCAACCTAAAGCGCGCATATACATAGACATTT
>NIUQ01004523.1:0-22516 GCA_002796945.1 Plectus sambesii
CTGCTTGATCTGCTTCAGAGTAGCCACTGGGCATCGTTCAACGACCTCTTCAATACGCTCCAGGATCTCAGGAGTCAGCTTCTGTCTGTGGCTGCCTCCACAGGGGCGCTGGATGATGGTGCCTTCTCGTCTGTAAGCGGCGATGATGTTTCTTGCCGTACTTTCGTTGACGTTAGCGACTTGAGCAGCTTCGCGGATGGCTTTTCCCTCGCACAGTGCGAGCTTGATGAGGATTTCCTTCTGCGCCAAAGTTGTACGCTGGTGTCGTCGTTGATTGAGGGGCGCGATGTTCCGTTGGTCGCTCATAGTTGTCTGCTGACTGGGGAGTAAAGGGGAAAACAACAGCAGCAGCAAATAAGGGCTTGGAAAGTAATCGAAAGAAACACAATAGGATAGGTAGAAGTGGTTCAAAGAGCAATTTTAATTGAAGTAGAAACTCATATGCCCTGAGGGCATACCCTTATATAGGATCAAAGAAAATTCCCAAATGTTTTAGAAACTTCTCATATGCAACATTCTTAGAAGTTCCAGAACATCAGAAAAATTTTAGGCAGATTTGCAATATTAAAATATAGGCATTAAGTCTATTTTAAATGTGTCCTGGTTGATTTGAAAAGTGTCCTGCTTGGTTTGAAAAGTGTCCTGGTTGATTTGAAAAGTGTCCTGCTTGGTTTGAAAAGTGTCCTGGTTGATTTGAAAAGTGTCCGTTTTGAAGTGAAAATGGTATACTAATGAATTTCTCGATATATCCTTCACATTTTTTTTCTCTTTAAAAGGAAACCATAATGCACATTTGAGCTCGAAATATTGATGAATTCATCAGCTGATATAGCAGAGCTTCCTGTTCACAAAACCATAATCAAAAACCGTTGAAAACAAAAAAAACTGACTGATATTACCTAATTTGACCTTATTGGATATCTCGAAAAGTATTAGAACAGATCTGCTTACGTTTTCTTTCTTCGAATTTTTTGTTTACTTTCCCTACAGATGTTAACATGACGTTCGAAATTACAGGGTGGCTCAAAAAAAGTGATAGTTGATTCGCATTTTGCGGAGAATGAAAATTAGGCCAAACCGAGTACACCATTGGATAGCTCATGGCCTAAACTTTCGATTGGTGCAGTTATTTTTCGGATCCGCCCCCTTAGGGGCCCGGGATACCCCTAAAAACACCAAAAACAGCGAGCTGGAGAGCTCTGTGGGAAAACGGTCGCCATTTAGCACCCAGGCAACGCCAAGAGCTGTGCTATAGCTCATTTTACTCAGCATATACTCCTCTACAACATACCAAATATCAATTTCCGTCGCTCAGTTACTGAAGTAGCTACAGTACGCCAAAGTCGGCCAAAATGCGCCTCTTTGAATTTGGTGGGAAACTGAAGCAATTTTTTTACGATTTTTAATGTTTTCTGCTTGTTTTAAGCAGTTTAGACATCACATTGTGCTATTTGATGATAATGAATTCTTTTTCATCGCTTCTGACGCCAATCAGAGCAGACTTTACTAGGACACATTTTGTACTGAGCGTTGAAATGGCATTTTTCGAAGTAACACTGACTAGCGTCAGAAGTGGTGATAAAGTATTGATTATCATCAAATAGCACAAAGTGATGTCTAAAATGCTTAGAACAAGCAGAAAATGTTTAAAATCCTGAAAAATTGGTTATGTTTCCCACCAAATTCAAAGAGGCGCATTTTGGCTGACTTTGGCGTACTGTAGCTCCTATAATAACTGAGCGACGGAAATGGATTTTTGATATGTTGTAGAGGAGTATACGCTGAGTAAAATGAGCTACAGCACAGCTCTTGGCGTTGCCTGGGTGCAAAATGGCGACCGTTTTCCCAACAGAGCTCTCCAGCTCGCTGTTTTTGGTGTTTTTAGGGGTACCCCGGGCCCCTAAGGGGGCAGATTCAAAAAATAACTGCACCAATCGAAAGTTTAGGCCATGGGCTATCCAACGGCGTACTCGGTTTGGCCTAATTTTCATTCTCCGCAAAATGCGAATCAACTATCACTTTTTTTGAGCCACCCTGTACATAATGGTATCAAGTTAGAGATACGCAACTTATGCATTTCACAGTTGTGAAACGTAAGTTTATGATTATGGTATATCTCATAAGTCATTCCTTAGCTCAAATATTTATAAACGTCTCATACTGTTAAAATATCTGAAGTTATGGTCAAATAGAGGAAACGATAATGTTATCGATCCTTTTCCCCATAGTTGGTGCAACATTTATAAAGAGGCGTGCCGCGGTTCCTTTTGTGTCTGCGGTATGCTTCCACTCCGCGTATCGTTTAGCTCATCAAAGTACACACGTCCTGCGCAGGTGTAAAGCATAAATGCATCAGCTTGTCTCACATAAAGGGGCCAATATTCAGTCAGACGATCCGCGATACAGAAGTGGGGTAACTAACTTAACTTAAGGGCCGAATATCAGTGGAATGCGAGCTGGAATATCCAATGGGCTGGAATATCCACAGTTAGCCAATTACTGTATTTCTTCCAATAGACGCCCAGGGCGTCTATTTTTTCGATTGAGGCTTGAGGGGGGCGTCTATCGGAGGGGGGCGTCTATTAGAGGGAAGGCGTCTATTTTTTCAACCTATATAGGCACTCAATGTTCGTTGGAGAGAGGGCATATCATTTTTTCAAATCGCCACTTCAGCTTACAAAACCACCCATTAATGAACTAACTTATGCAATATCAGTAGCCAATTTAAGTATTGTGATAGCAATTAAGAATGAGTGTTGTCGTGTTCAGGCTATATCGCCAAGTTTGAGTGAGCACTGCAGACAAGAAATAACGTGAATCAACATTTAATCTGTTCAACTCATATTCGTTGACAAGATTAGTAACTGAGTGAGCGGTTTAACTGAATCAATACAGCTCGATCGAATAATCGTTGTCATCGCCATTGTCAATATTCTGGTTTAAGTCATCTTCCTCTTCTTCTTTCTCTTCCTCTTCCTCAACGAAAACGATGTTGCCCTCTTCCATCTTTTTCATTGCTTCGGTCAACAGGACCATACCTTCTGGGCACGAGCAATCTTGCTTGAACACATGAATCAGATGATCCTCAGAATCATCAGTGGCGTTAGACACACTGCAACACTTGAAAGAGTTCTTGATCAAGTCGGTGGGAAGGAGATTCCATGCATCAACGACCCACTGTAGGTACGTCTCCATGGGTGGAGCGCGCATATTGCCTGCCAACGTGTATGCCATCTCTCCATTGAGCAGCCACTCGTTATAGTACTCCTCAATCTTTTGCTTGAATGGTTTGTTCCACGACACGTCAGGAGCTTGCATGAACTTCATACAGCCGCCAGGGATAACTGCCATGTCCACCTTCATTTTCTTCAGTTCATCTTTGGTCTGTTCAGAGATATGGCATCTGAATAAGTCCCAAACGAGAAGGCGATTGCCAAAAGCGAAATTCCCTATGACTTAGTGCAGAAAATCGCTTGTTTGCTCTTGGTTCATCCAGACTGATCCGCACCAGCTGAGAATCAGTTTACCCTTGAATTTCTGCGCAACATTAAAGCTCGGACGTTTGGGGGGTAAGAGAACGAAGGGAAGGCACTTGGCTCCATTATCCTTGGCACACAGCATCACTGTAATGAGCAGCTTCTCATGTCCTGTTGACCAAACCGCTACCTCTTTGGCGCCTTTGTGGGTGACACAGGTACGACCAGCTGTGTCAATCCACACCACCATCTCATCAGCAGCGTACACCTGCCCATATGGATATCGGCGCTCCATTCGCTTTTTGCAAATGAACATGACGAAATTGACCAGAGAAGGAGCTAGCACAGCTGGTGGCTTTTGACACTGGGTTGTGACGCGTCGCAGCCTGAAGCCGTTTCTTTCCATAAACTGCTCCAGCCAGCCATTGTTAGCAATGAAAGCATCCTCCACCATTCTCCCTTCTTTCACCAATTTGGAGGCGATTTTTTTGGCCTGCAACTTGATCAGTCTGCGCGAGACACGTTGGCGATTTTCTCTGGCCTCTTTGATCCATTTTAAGACTACTTCATTCAGGTTTGCAGAAGTCTCTTTCCATCTGGCGCCAGAAAAGCACATTTTCTTCTTTCCATTAGATGAATTTTCAGTTTCCTCGCAAAGCTTATCTTTGTTCTGCTTCCATTCTCGAATTCTTTTGCGGTCACAGCGATACTTCTTAGCAGTATCAGCGATTGTGTGGTTCTATGAATAGGCAACCGCTTCCAGTTTCATTTCGAGCGAAAAATTTCGCCTCCTCGATTTTGTTGATACAGCGACTGAAGTTTGCTCCTGCGTTGTACCTTCATCGTTCAATGAATTCTCATCCTGTACGCCAGCCATTGGTTCTTCAAAATTGTCATACATGGGCTACTTTTCGATTGCAGTAATGTCACGTTGCTCTCAAATCAGGGGACAGTTTCATAAACTGCTGAGAAATGACAATAGAAAAATTATATCTATTCAACAGTTTCATGACGGTATTATTATATAAGAGTAGATACTCAGGTGATGATGATGTGCAAGTGAGATTCAATTTCGCAATACTCAATAATTACGAAATAGGCCACAGTGTTCTTAATAAATGACGATCCGCGAGGTGTCAAAGCAAGAGTCAAGCCTACCAATATTAGCAGAAGTCCAGCGACTAGCGCGGAATAATCAATGCCTTTTCCGGCCTTTCTACTTATGCTTGTTACTTGTCTATGTCTCCAATTGATTTTTTCACATCAGATGGTGCTGGGAGTGCAATGCTGACATACACTGCACAGCCGTTTAATTTTTTGATCACCCGAGGGGGGCATCTATATTTTCAATCAAGGCTTGAGGGGGGCGTTTGTACTGGATGACAAGCCACTGGATGACAATTCCACTTTTCGATAAGTTGGCACGAAATGCAATACTAAGCTCTGCTTCCAGCATTATATAGTGCGTTTATCGAGCGTGCGGTATGCCGTAAATTTGCACAGTTCATTGAACGCCATGTGTAAAACTGGGCATATTGCATACCGTTAATGTAGATCATCCATAGTTGCTATGTAATACTGTGGGTATGACGCGCCACACATTACAAACATCTTCTGCGCTTCGAAATGAACGTTGCAGTTAAAAGAGTGTGGCCATCTTCAGCAAACCAAAAGAGTATATAGCGTTCTTTAAACTGCCTCTGTGGACCTTTCAGCGCACCCAGCGCCGATCTGTGGCCATTTTGGCGCTCTGTTGTTTACAGCGCGGCGTAATTAGCTCCGCCCAGCGGTGGGGTCTCTCTTTAATTAGGCTGACGTGACCTTGTGGACATTCCGGCCAAATGGACATTTCGGCTTAATGGACATTCCAGCCTCCTCCCATATCAGCACAGAGCAGAGACAAAAACGCAACAAATAGCCAGCTGGCATTAAGTGACACATCAAAAGCGGCGCGTGTTGGGATATCACAGGGAGAATGCACCGGTAAGTCCCATAGGTAGGAAGATAGTATCCATTTATACAACACTAATAAGCCTCATGCGTTTCTTTAAGAATTTGAGCTCTATGCGCAGATCGTACTCGTTCTTAACCAAATACGGCGAATTTTTCGAATTCCGCGACACCTCTGAAGTAATAGGTATATTAAATGATATTATAGCTCATACAAGACATGTACCACCAATGTTTCATGATCAACCATTATTTGAACAAAAAAGCGTTAAAGAAATGCAATTAAATTATCAACAGCTTATTCATTATAACAATATCAGTCAAATAATTCCACATCATGGTGAAAAATATCTTCCAATCATGGACGAATGTTATGCAAACTATTCAAAAAATGGAAATAGGAAAACCAATAAAATCAAAAAACTAACGGGATGTCTTAACATTTACATGTGTGACATTCCAAGGATATCTGCACCCTGTTTAATGGCAAAAGGATACTTCAGCATCAAAGAAACAAAACAATCAATATGGATTGCGATTTTACGTTCAGCTAAACTGGAAAATGTGGAAACATGCTACCCATAATCCTTTATGACTGATCTTTCTTAACGTAACAAGTGATCATGGCCTCAGCAAAGGTCGCATATTGGCGTGAGAATATGCTGAGATTTGTCTTACTAAGGTTCTTCAGTGGAGAACTTTAAGGAAATGATATTAAAACTGTTTCATAACTACATTTATGAGAGGATATGACTGATATTAAAAAAATCACATGGCCAACATATAATTAAAAAACGAAATATTTCAATAAATTTGAACATCTGTTCTGTAAAAATGCTGAGAAGGTTAAGACTACGTGTATTAATGTCAGATAGTGATAAAGTACTGCAGCTTAAATCGTAATAAATGATCAGTCGCAGCTTTTGTCTGTTCTGTTTTTATGCTGACGCTGAGCCCCAGTTGCTATATGTAGATTTTCACCTCGCTTCTCTATCCCGCGCCTTTAGCCGCACGACCGCTACTTTTCCCCTCTTCCAGAAATGAACATACGATGTTGCTTGTGCTAACAACACAGCACAATGCATGCAGATATGCAATTAGTGCTAGTAACCGACGAACAGGGCGAAATATCACTTTTGTTGTAATAAATCATTCTGTTTTTGGATATTTTCCCATTAATTCTGTTCATAACCCTGTCTTCTCTTTCTCTCAAACGTTTACTGAAACTAAAAGTTGTTTTGTATTATATATTTTTAATTAATAAATGCTGCAAAATTGTCAATACATTTCATAGGTCATCAGTCATTTAAAGAGGGCAACAATTAAAGCGCGCTATGTTTTTTCGGTCTTCAAATGCGCCTTATGTCAAAGTAATCACAAAATACAGGGTGTCCCGCATAGTTTTGCAGTTTTGGAAATGTCGGTGTTTTACAATTCTCACGTTCAGGAGATTTTAAAGCAAAAATTATTTACCTATAAACAAGGGGTACACCTAGTTTTAGGAGTATCCCTAAAGAAGAATGTTCGAAAACGGTATTTCGGGGACCGCTTTTAACTTTGAATGGTATTAAAACAGAACTGCTATAAAAAGCCCCCCTAAAACTTGGATATACCCTCTAAAATTAGCGGGAAACCCCAGATTATGGGTTGTTAATTTTAGCCAAAAAATCTCCTATACGGGGCCCAATTTGAGTAATTCAAAGAGCTTTATACTCTCCCTGCTCTGCAGTTTTGTTTCTTTAGTTTATCAAATATGTTCATGTCAGGACCAAAATTTTTGTTTTATGGCCGTAACTTTGTTCAGAGATGGCCAATAGGTCCATAATTAGCATTTTGAAAAGCCGGGCAATCTGCAGAATCGGTTGATAACAAGTTTTTGAAATTTTCGCGTTGAAACTTTAAGATTAGTTTTTTTTGTCTTGACACGAAAATTTCAAAAATTTGATATCAGTCGATTCCGCAGCTTGCGTGGGTCTCAAAAACGCTAATTATGGACCTGTTGGCCATCTCTGAACAAAGTTACGGCCATAAAACAAAAATTTTGGTCCTGACATGAACATATTTGAAAAGCTTAAGAAACAAGACTGCAGAACAGGGGGAGTCTAATGCTCTTTGATTTACTCAAATTAGGCCCCGCAGTCAAAAGTTATTGAAGATTCAAATCAGCGAAAATACTTTGAAGACCTTGTACTATTCAATGGATAGAGAAAATTAAATGTAAGCAAATATTTTAATCACTCTGTGCGATAAACTGTAAAGCCACTTTATGTACACAGAAGTAATTTTCTTTTTGTTTTTGCATTCATGAGAGAAAATATTTTCTATAGACTCAGGTTTAGTGTTTTGATGAAGCTTTAGTAGTTTTGACTTTTCCCTTTTGTGTACGTATATTTTTTGCTAATTTATCTCTTCAGCAACTTTTTGATTCTTAAAGGGGAACTGCGGTGAAAAATTATTTTTTGATATGTTGTCAAGTCAAACACTCTGATAATCGCTGCGCATTCAGTTTTTTCAGATTCGACTCCCTTAAGAAGTTATAACCCCCTAAAGTTTCGTCGACGTGAATTGCCTTGGAAAGGAAACTACCGCATTGCCGTTTGCTGAGCACTTCGTTACGAGATCACGCGCTACACTGTGAAGTGCTACGAAATACGTGCTGTGTAAAATGATATGCAGTCGAGAGATTCAAAAAATTGAATATATGCAAATATTTAGTGTTATATTCTGTGACGTTGCGCCAACTTATCCACCANTTTAGTGTTATATTCTGTGACGTTGCGCCAACTTATCCACCAAAATATAACACTAAATATTTGCATATATTCAATTTTTTGAATCTCTCGACTGCATATTATTTTATACAGCACGTATTTCGTAGCACTTCACAGCGTAGCGCATGGTCTTGTAACGAAGTGCTCAGCAAACGGCAATGCGGTAGTTTCCTTTCCAAGGCAATCCACGTCGACCAAACTTTAGGGGGTTATAACTTGTTCGTGTGACCAAGTTGTCCGAACATTACCGTAACTGCACGCTGATACGCAATTCGATACCGTATGCCAGTGAAGTCAAGTTATCCGAACACGGACGCTGAGGTCAAGTTATCCGAACATGCACGTTGAGGTCAAGTTATCCGAACGCACAGTGTGAGGTCAAGTTATCCGAACGCGCGCGTGAGGTCTAGTTATCCTAACGGACAACAATTAAAACGCGCCCTATAACTGCTAAAAACGCGCCCTATGTTTTGGTGGTCTTCAAACGCGCCCTATGTTTGACCCTTGTCTTCAAACGCGCCCTATGTTTGGCCGTGTCTTCAAACGCGCCCTATAATGCTAAAAACGCGCCCTATGTTTTCTCGGTCTTCAAATGCGCCCTATGTTTGACCGTCGTCTTCAAACGCGCCCTATGTTTGACCGTCGTCTTCAAACGCGCCCTATGTCAGAGTCATCGCAGAACACGTCCCATGGAAAAAATGAAGTGTCCATTAAATTAGTCTAAAACATATTGTGCCCCTTAAATTGTTCAAATCTACTCCATAATTGCGAGTATCTGTGCGGCCTATATCTAGGAAGCTACCCCTTGTTCTAGGGGTATTTTTAGGGGGTAATCTAGGGGTAATAATAATTCCATTCATAATTTTTTAAGGGGTACTTCTAAATTTATTAGTTTACCCCTAATAGTGGAAATTTTTGTCCCCCCCCAAAAAATAGGAATGCTCCCTAAACTCAGAAATACAGGGTGTACCAAATAATTTAGCGATTTTGGTATGTTTTGGTTTTTCAATCACCACAGTAAGGAGATTTATAGCAAATATTAACAACCCATAATCTAGGGAGTACCCCTTGTTTTAGGGGGTATTTCTCAGTTTAAGGGGGTAATTTTATAAGAATTCTGCTTTTATGCTATTCAGAGTTAAAGTAAGTGGTCACTGAAATACCACTTTCGAACTTTTTTCTCTCGAGGGACCCCTTTAACTAGGGGGTACCCCCAAGATTATGGGTTGTTAATATTATTTGCTAAAGATCTCCTGAGTGCGTTGATTGTAAAAAATCATAATTTTCCAAAATCACTAAATTATTTGGACATTCTGTATTTCTGAGTTTAGGGGGCATTTATATTTTCATTTGGGGGGGTGGGACAACATTATTGACAAATAGGACTACATTGATTAATTTAGAAGTATCCCTTAAAAAATTATGAATGCAATTATTATTACCCCTAGATTACCCCCTAAAAATACCCCTAGAACAAGGGGTAGCTTCCTAGATATAGGCCGCACAGATACTCGCAATTATGGAGTAGATTTGAACAATTTAAGGGGCACAATATGTTTTAGACTAATTTAATGGACACTTCATTTTTTCCATGGGACGTGTTCTGCGATGACTCTGACATAGGGCGCGTTTGAAGACGACGGTCAAACATAGGGCGCGTTTGAAGACCGAAAAAACATAGGGCGCGTTTTTAGCATTATAGGGCGCGTTTGAAGACCACCAAAACATAGGGCGCGTTTTTAGCAGTTATAGGGCGCGTTTTTAGTTATTTCCTATCCTAACAATGTTGTTTATGAATGTTACGCTATTCAAAACGTCTAGGCAGACAAGGGATAATTGAAAACGACTGCCAAAAGGTATCTTTCATTACTTTAAACAGACGCTAAATAATTTGACGAATGCCGCCGGCATTAAGTAAGCACTTTTGATAAGTTTTATAAAAGAAGCGGTTGATTGTTAACTATCCTTCTTTGTATGCTTTGCCTTCAAAATCAAATGAGAAAGTTAAAGATCATGTAAGTAATGAGAAATTATCCGCATTTGTTGTTAGCCTTTCAGCTTATGATTGTTCGTTCTGAGCATTGACAGCTTCTTTTTATCTACTTTTTGATTGGCGTACACTTATAAATGTTTGACGCTTAGAACTGCGCGCTCTAAGAAGTGATAGTCGCTATTCTTGCTAGCCGTTATAAGTTGTCCTTTTGAATTGTAAGAAAGCTATTTAATGTAGTAGTACAAAGTGTTTATATAAGTCAACGAAATCAACGAGAGTATTCAGCGCGAAAAGCATTCGGCTTCGGGAATGCCGTAGATCGGCGCGAGGCGTCTTTCCAGCTCGCGACTACGAGCCAGGCGGCCTTCGATTTCCGAGACGTCGCCGAGTTGTTGGCAGCATGGCTCGCAGATAGAGATCGTATCCTCGTCCCTCATCCCACCGCAGTTGAAATGCATCGGCTGCTTGCAGGCCGAGCAAGTGTCGGCCGTGTGACCGCCGCATTCCTTGCACGGCGCGTAGATGGGTTCCGGGGCGGCCTCGGGTTCGACTTCTTCATCAGACGAGTCAGTGATGGATAGATCGCCTGAAATTACTTTGTTACCATTATTTTAATTTTTTGATTTAGGGACAAGCTTACAATTTTAGGAGAATTAGGTAGAGAAAAGACGCGCGATTATACATCATTTTAAATTTTATTGCCGCATTTCTAGGTTTTTTAGGGTTTAGGTTATTATTAGGGCTGATGTGCTAACGAAAAATATTTATAGAACTTACTCAGATCCATATTGTCGTTCAGGACGGTCGGCGACGGGCGCTGGTGAGTGCAGGTGGAAGGTACGTGTGCACTAATGCCGGGCACCGACTGACGGCAGCGTTGATGACCGACATGAAGGTCTTGTCGATGGACTCAACCGGCTTGAAGAGAGAAATCGACGCCGGGTCAGTCGGCGGTGCGGCTGGGGCGGCGCCCTTCTTCTTGGTGTGGCCGAGCAGCGAAGCGACGTGCCGCGAGTGCCGCAGAATCAGCGGCACCATGTTGGGGGCGGTGGCGTCGGCCTCAAGCAGTTGCAACGCCGTGAAGCGAGTCTTCGCCTGTCGAATGCGCTCATCCAGTTGCGCGTAGACTGCCACACGCTTCTTCACCGCGAACGACTCGTCGTCGAGCTGTACGAGCCGTGTAGCGTGCTCGTACTCCTTCTTCTTCAACCACTCGACGTACATGTTCAATGCCGGCCTCGCTCCGCTCCAGGTAGCTTTAATGCCTAAAATTTTAATACATAATCACTAATTTTTTGTTAAATATTTATAACGAAATGTAAAAAATAATTTTTCCTTTTTAAAAATTACTTATGAAGCGATTAGATAATATTTAATAAATTTACCCGAATGCCATCCCTCGGCGCTGTTGGTCGTCCGGCACAGGTCATTGTCCCAATGGTTCCAGTGGCTGATGTAATCGTCGGAGCTCAGCCACTGATTTTCGAAGTAGGCGACGAAGTTCTTAAACTGTCGACTGTAGCCGTGAATTCTTGGATGATGACGGAGGCTGCTATTACAGATCATGCGAACGAACTCTGGTGGAAGAAGCGGCAGGCCGAGGAGCTGCCTTAGCCACGCGCCAACGACCTCGTCACCTCGCAGTGGCTTCAGTCCCTTCTTATCGAAATTGCGAGAGACGGCTTGTCCGAAATGAAATCGACAGCCCTTAATGGAGATTTGACGATCAGCCGTCTGCAGCTCGCATTCGAACGCCATCTTCGCCGCCGGCTCGAAATCGATGAGGATCGTATGGAGGGCGCCGATCAACTCATTATCCTCCAGCGCCGAATTGAGCCAACGGAAAAGCTGTCGGTACGCGGTTTGGGTCTTCCGCTTCATCAGCGCATAAAGCGCCGGAACTGTTTCCCCGCGAGGATGCCGCGCATGGATCGTATAGACCTGCAAATGGTATTATAGCTTTAGTAAAATAAAATATTATGTGTTGTTTATTGTATACTGTATAAACTGAAATAGCTCAGTTAAGGGCGCGGTAATAAATCTTTATTTCATCGCTCATAAATTTAGAAATGTTTGTCGTAAAAATTTGTCATACATTCTATGGTTGAATAGCAGTAGGGAAGAACATTTCATAGCGCTATCATTCAATTACATCGTGTAAATAGGAAGGCATTATCGTGAATTGAAATATTCATCGCTTCATAGTGCTTAAGTCTAACTGATTCAATCTTTTATGTACCTGCATGAAGTTCTTCAGTGCCGATTTAAACGTGCCGTCTGCTTTCCACATCGGCGCCTTGCGGAGCAGGTCGAGCCCAAGGTCGCTGATGAACACCATGATGTTTCCATCGTCCGACTCGAAACGGAGAAACGGCTTCCGCGTTACGGTTACCTAAATTTTATGCTTAACATAGCCATAGTTATATTACAGGGTTGCCACTACTCTATGGAGGATTCGATATTGTTACTATTTCTGAACTACGCGACCTAATTTGCTGATATTTCATGGGAATGTAGCAGGTTGGTTGGATTTTTGTTATTTTTAGTTTAAGTTATTTCGTTCACGCATTCTCTTTAACCAAGCGTTCTAATGAAACCATCGCAATTCTACTGATTTCGCGCCGATTACAGTTTATATCATACATAGTATTCAAGTTTGAACAGCTATAACTTTGTGAAAGCGCAGCTAATTCGAATGCGGTTATTTGTCTCTGATAGAACTATATTAAACTTAACTTTTCTCTTTTTAATCTTTCAAATTAATCCTTTCCTCGTATTTTTATGCTAAACTTAGAAAATGTGAGCATTTTCACATCAAGGATAACTACGAAGTAATGATACAGTATCATTTTTTAATAACTTTTCCGAGGATAACTCACCTCAGCTGAAACTTAGGATAGAGACTGCAGATTTTGAGGTTTAGTTTGAATTAAAAATGATCAAAATCGGTTGCGTGGTAGCAATCTACCACTTTATCGTGGCGGCCGCTGTATATCGCAAACGTGCGGTCACTTTATTGAACTTAACTCTAACGATTACTTTTCAATTTTCCCTTAGGTAAAATATAGTTACCGTCAGCTCTTGCGGTAGACCACCCTCTGTCGTAGGCTGCGAAACGCGAGACGTCTTATTGTAGCTGAGTCGCGCGTTGATTGACTTCACGTTCCAGTTCTTTCGAACCTCAACCTTGTTGACAACGGCTTCGTCGCACGCCGCATTCATGTTCGCATGATTGTTTAGGCGCGCATTTTCGACGGTGCTGATGCCGCCCCTTACTTCCTAAAAGCAGGTACTCATTGATATCACTACTGTAATGATAACTTTATTCGTACATGATTATTTCGATTAGTAGCCCCTGGGCTTCTATTTGAAGAATACAGCTCTTATTATCCACTGCCATACTTCCTTAATAGTATATATTAGAGCCAGCATATGATCGTTTCTTGCCGATAACTTAGAGGGAATATTAGTGAATCTATTACTACAGGCTCAGTGTGACGAATGTTAGTTAGGAGGGGTCTATGGAGAATAAATCTTAACGGAACGTTAGGGAAGTAGAACAATAGCAAATGAGGTTAATACCGAGTTACTTATAACAACTGTGGTTTGTTGATTTGTAATTAGTTAAATGTTTGCAGTCATTTCGAGGTTTCCATTCCTGTACGAATAACCATGATGCATAGTTGATAGTACTTGTTATTGCGCAAGCTAGCGATTCATTCTTTCTGTCTAGTCATACATTCGAATATTATATAGGTTCCGTACGCGAATAAATTATACCGTAATCAGTTATATCATAGCAGAATGTTATCCCAAAATGCTTTATCACTGGTCTCGCTATATAAACCTAGTTAGCACGATTCCTTTTGCTCTGCACTCAAAGAATATGTCAGTGCTATTGCCTAATATCAAGCTATGAGTAATTGAACATTACCTGCGACGCCTTTTGCTTAAAAGCCTCCGCGTAGACAGCTGCTGCGCGAGCCGGCTTACAGCCGATCTTGTGCCCTACCGCTGGGCTGCCGTTCAAGATGGAGTTGTCCTTAATATGGATCGTCTTGCCCCCCTTGACCTGACCGTCGACCTTCTTTCACTGGAGGCAGGAGTAGTAGAGGATGGTGGTGTCCCTCCATCTGCAGCCTTGCTAGTAGAAGGTGTTGCATTCATTGTCGTTCAACCGATAGATGGCGATCGGATGCTTGCCCATCTTGGAACTTTGCAATTCTACGTCAAAGAAGCAATTCATGTTGTTCTGTGTGTAATCGAAGTGATATGCGTGTTTTGATAGCTGATAGTAAACAGATTTATTTGCTGTAACTCTACCCAAAATCTGGTCTAAAATGTTAAAAACATGCCTGTGAAATATAATAAACCATTTCTGTGTTTGATGATCGTTTCGGAAGCTAGCACTGGCATAGGCGCAATTAGCAGTCAGTAGGTTGCCAGCAACTCTAAATACGCCACGCTCGACCAAAGTCTTAGCTAGCTGACTGCTGCGTGTGATTCTGTGTGCACTGCTTTACATGCCGTAGTTCCTTCAATACACGCCTCCTCAGAGCTAGGTTGAACAAATAAACGTCCAGGGCGTTTATTAGAAGAAGCACAATATTCAGTTAGTGTATTGAATGTCTAAAGAGACCAACATCTCTCAGTCTCACTTTAATTTGCATGCAAAATGTCAGTAGTCGGTGCAATGCTAAACCATTTACTGCTTCGTAACGATAGAATAATCATAGTTCATAACACGATACAAGTCTCGACAAGATTTCTTGCCTTGAATCGTGTTGCGTATTGCCGTTGCGTGCATACAACGCAATGTTCGGACAACTTGGTCAAACCTAACTTGTTAAGGGAGTCGAATCTGAAAAAAACTGAATGCGCAGCGATTATCAGCGTGTTTGACTTGACAACATATCAAAAAATAAATTTTTCACCGCAGTTCCCCTTTAACGGTTTCTATTTACTTAGTGATTGTCTTGTCTTTTCTATCCTCCGTGAAGGAGAAGATTACGAAGTGTCGCGGGGTGGCGCTGTAGTCGACAGTCGCATGACGTCACTGTCGACTACAGCGCCTATATAAGTGTGCTACTGTTTCACTGTCGCGCATTCGCCTTTGCATTGTCTTCACCTGGCTACCTACTGTCTGCACTCGCTTCCCTGCTTTGTTGTGTCTCGTTGGTGCCGTCGTCTCCCAACAGCACACTCCATTGGTTTCCACTAGGAATAAACCTCCTAGCTTGTGTGCGCTTCCCCGCAACAGAACCGTACCCCGCAACAGTGGCAACAGCGCCATCTTCCGTTCCTGCGACACCCAAACTCGACCCATCTTGATCAACAGACGAGCGTCGTAACCAGTTTGACACCGGACCACCGCCAAGTACGACATGACCAGCAACCACGTCTCCACGTCTGCGCCTGCTCTACCTCCGCCGCCTCCGCCTCCGGTGACGGCGTCTCCCCCGGTCTTCTCCGGCCTCCCGAGCAACTACGCGGCATGGAACGCACACTTCGCCTGTGTGCTGAGACTGTCCAAGCTGACTGACGATGCAGACAAGTCAGCAATGCTCTTCTGCGCTCTGGCGCCTACTGCTCAACGAACGCTGATGGCCCTCATCAGCCCCAAGACCGCCGACGACGTGAACTTCAAAGAACTCCGTTCTGCGCTCGACCGACACTACCAAGTGTCACCGCTCCCGCTGGCCGAATATTTTAAGTTCTTTGCCGCTCGCCAGGACCCTTACCAGTCGTCCGCCGACTACGTCATCTAGCTTCGCACCCCCGCCGCGTCGTGCTCCTGGCCAATCTCTCTCGACCGCGCCCTAGCGATCGTATTCGTCATGGGCGTATCAAGTAACAAGCTGCAACAACAGCTCCTCCAGAAAGACTACCCATCGATTGACCTGGCTCTGGAGCAAGCAAACCAGTACGACTCCATCCTGCGCGAAACTCTTCGCACTAGCATCAGCCGTCCAGCAAGTTCCGCCAACTTAGCAGCTTCTGTCAACCAAGTACGGGGTAGAAGCGAGAGTACAAGCACCGCGCCTCTTCCATGCGACCGATGCGCCAGTTTTGACCACAGCGACGACGAGTGCCGGTATCGTCAGGCCGTCTGCAACTGCTGTTCCAAGGTTGGACACATCGCGCGCGCCTGCCGTTTGAAGCCGCGCCCGTCTCAACGTCCGCAGTCTCCGCAGCAGTCTCAGCCGTTGCAGCGTCAATCTTCTCCAAGGGGAAGAAGAAGGAGAGGATACGCCAAGACGAACAAGGTCACTTTCAGTGTAGATGCCATCTGACTGCCGTCCAGCGATGCCACTGCCCAACCGCTCTTTGACTGACCGCCGCCGTCTGCTCGACCGCTCTTAGACCGACCGCCGTCCAACGATGCCGCCTCCGCCCAACCGCCGGCCGTTTGACAACTCGCCAGCGATGCCGACGCCCGACTGCCCGCCATCGACAACGACGCCCAACTACGTTCCAGCAACGACTCTGTGGGTGACAACAGGCCGTTCATGATCAATCTACAAATCGAGGGACGCCCTGCGCGTCTAGAAGTCGACACCGGTGCGGCGGTGACTGTGATCAACTCATCACTTTGGCGCGACCTCAGCAAGCCCCCCTTTAAGAAGAGCTCCGCCGTCTGCAGAAGCTTCACTGGAGAGTAGATTGCGATCAGAGGCCGGGCCACAGTTCACGTCGACTACGAAGGCAAGTCTACTCTAATTCAAATGCTGGTTGCGGAGAACGGCAACAGTGTGCTCGGACGTCCGTGGATTTGTGCGCTTCACATCGTCGATCTACGCAAGCTCTGCGACGACGCCGCGCCGTACGCCGATGTCCGCCGTCTACGCAACGACACGTCGATGCAGAATCTCCTGAACAGCTTCCTGCAAGTGTTCCAGCCAGGCCTTGGTCATTGCAACAAGATGAAAGCTCATCTTGCACTGAAGAATGAAGCTTGCCTGACGTTCATCCGACAGCGCCCGCTTCCCTATGCAGTCTACGACGCTACGACAGCTGAACTCGAACGACTTATCGCCGATGACGTCATCGCGCCCATCGAATACTCGGATTGGGCCGCGCCAGTCGTCATCGTGGCCAAGGCAGAAGGCAAGATTCGGCTGTGTGCCGATTTTTCGACCGGTTTGAACGACTCGCTAGATGTCCATCAGTACCCGCTACCGCGCCCAGCCAACCTTTTCCACCACCTGAACGGCGGAAAGATCTTCTCCAAGATCGACTTCTCCGACGCCTACTTGCAACTCGAGCTCGACGACGAGAGCAAGAAGATCGTAGTGATCAACACTCACAAGGGACTGTTCCGGTACAACCGCCTTCCCTTCGGCGTTGCGTCAGCTCCAGCCTTGTTCCAGCAAGTTATGGAACGAATGTTGGCAGGCATCCCCGGCGTGGGAGTGTATCTCGACGATGTCATCGTCACCGCCGCCGACGAATCGACTCACCTTCAGCGACTGCGGCAAGTACTCTCGCGCATCCAGGACTACGGCTTCCGGGTGAGGAAGGAGAAGTGTGAATGGGCGAAAGAGAGAATCAACTACCTCGGCTTCGTGATCGACGCGCACGGCCGTCACACTTTGCAGAAGAAGACGGCAGCGATTGCCGCCATGCCGGCACCAAAGAATCTCCACGAGCTCCGCGCCCTACTTGGTCTCATCAACCACTACGCTTCATTCCTACCGCGACTGTCCAGCCGACTCTCCTCACTGCATGCTCTACTTCGCCAGGACGATAAAGGCAAGTACGCGCCCTTCATTTGGTCGTCGCAGTGCCAGCAAGCGTTCGAGGAGGTGAAGAAGGACCTGCTTTCGCCGTTAATGCTGACGCATTACGACCCTCACCTGCCGATTATCCTGTCCGCAGANTCGCAGTGCCAGCAAGCGTTCGAGGAGGTGAAGAAGGACCTGCTTTCGCCGTTAATGCTGACGCATTACGACCCTCGCCTGCCGATTATCCTGTCCGCCGACGCAAGTCCAGTTGGTGTTGGTGCAGTGATCGCTCATCGTCTGCCGGATGGGAGGGAGATTCCCATCGCGCACGCCTCCAAGACGTTGACGCCGACCGAATCCAGGTACCCGCAAATAGAAAAAGAGGCCCTCGCGCAGATATTCGGCGTGACGAAATTCCACCAGTACGTCTACGGCCGCCGCTTCATTCTCCGCATCGACCACCAGCCGCTGGTCAAGATTTTCGGCTCGAAGCGAGGTCTCCCGACGACGTCTGTGAACCGACTACAAAATTATGGCATCACGCTGATGTCATACGTCTTCGACATCGAGTACGTCCGCTCCGAAAACTTCGGTCAAGCCGACGGATTATCGCGACTACCGCAGGCCGACGACGGCGAATTCCAGAAGTCACGCAAGTGCGACGCACAACTACGAGCAGTCTACTCTGAGAAGCTGCGCGAGCTACCGGTCAAGGCCGACGCCGTCAGAGAAGCAACGAAGAAGGACGCGCTCCTCCAGTTAGTGACCAAGTACCACAGGTTGGGCTGGCCCGACCGCGTCTCCGGCAGCGACAAAGAACGACTACTGCCGTACTTCCGTATTCGAAGCGAGCTCGCCATTGCGCACGACTGCCTACTCTGGGGCCTACGAACGATCGTTCCCGATGCTCTTCGGCCGCAAGTTCTTCAACAGCTTCATGCCACGCACCCCGGTAAAAGCGCCATGCAGCGGCTCGCCCGACGTTTCTTCTGGTGGCCAGGGTTGGATGCGGACATCGAGCGACTCGTCAGCGACTGCGACCCGTGCATCCAGCGTCTTCCCGACCCAACACCAGTACCGCCACAGCCGTGGCCCCGCGTCGACCGACCGTGGAAACGGATCCACATAGACTTTGCAGGCCCATTCCTAGGGGCGATGTGGCTGATCGTCATCGACGCGTATTCAAGGTGGCCGGAGGTGGTTGAGATGCAAGTTGGCCACACGACGACGTCATCCGTCATCTTCGCGCTCTCTACGATGTTCAGCAGATACGGCTTCGCCGAGACTCTGGTCTCCGACAACGGTCGGCAATTCACGTCCGACGCGTTCGCCGAATGGTGCCGATCACATGGTGTGACTCATCAGCTGACTACGCCCTACCATCCCAGTTCGAACGGGCTTGCCGAACGGTTCGTCGGGACGTTCAAGCAAGCGATGCTAAAGGGCGGTGAGGAGGAAGAGGAGAAGAAGGTATGCCTCCTGAAGTTTCTGCAGCGTTATCGTATAACGCCACATCCTGCCACCGACCAAGCTCCCGCTGAACTGTTCCTGGGCCGAACGCCGCGCTCGCAATTCGACTTGCTCTTCCCGACCGATCTACTCGCCGCGGAGAAGACGAAAGAAAAGGACAAGCTGCACGATAGTCGTAGTACCAAGGAGAAGAAGATCGCCATCGGCGCTGCCGTACTTATTCGCAGGTATAAGGGTGGGCAGCCGGCCGGTTGGGTGCGCGGCACCGTCGTGGGTCGCAGAGGCTCCGTCGTCTGGGAGGTAAAGCCTTGTGACCGGGATGAAGTTTGGCGACGCCACAGCGATCAACTCCGTCTGGCGCGAACGATGGACGACCCCGCGCCGCAGGACGACTCCGACTTGCCGTACGACTCCGCAGCACAGCACGACCCCGAGCCGCAGCACGATCCGGCGCTGCACTACGCTCCCGAACCGCTCTACTATTCCGCGCCGCTCTTCGATCCCGTGCCGCAGAACGACCCCGACCGACAGGTCGACCTCACGGTACCGGAGCGGCAATCTGCGCTACTCGACGCCCCAGCCGCCGCGGAGCAGGCCAGTTCACCGCCGTCTGCGAACCCGCTGAGCGACCCGCCGAAGGACTCTGACCCGCCGCTGTCTACCCCGTCCGCGGCCACGCAGCAGACGTTGCGTCGATCTACTCGCGTTCGACGACCGGCCCAAGTCTTCGCTCCCGAGTGATATTATTGTATCGCCGTCTAGGACTTTTCCGGCTGGGAGGAGATGTCGCGGGGTGGCGCTGTAGTCGACAGTCGCATGACGTCACTGTCGACTACAGCGCCTATATAAGTGTGTATTTATATCACTCGCCCGCTTTGTCTTCGTTTGTTCCGCTGTGTCTACTCAGTGCTTCCTCTTGTCTACCTCGCCCGCTCTCATTGTATTCGTTGGTGCCGGCCTCCCTGGCGGTACACCCCGTTGGTCTAGGCAGTAAACCTCCTAGCTTGTGCCGGTGTTTCCCGACCGCACCCCGCAACACAAGTAATCTATTTTATTTTTATTAACTCTCTCACATTATTCCAACCACCTGGTTGGTTACCAATCCATGGTTCAGCATAGTTTCGTACACAACAGGCAACACTTTCACTGACAACAGTTACAATGTAATGTTTATCGTTTCTCATGCATTTTTCCGCAACTAAACCTCCTAGAACATGAAATACAATTAAACGAACCCAGTTCACTTTTCCATCACAAAAGAGCACTTTCGCTAGTGTCAAGAACGAAATACGAATCGGTTCGGAATCGGTTTCAACTGTATTTGCTATATCGCTCATCTGTTCCTTGTATTGAGTCTCGAAATCCTTACAGAGAAGAAAGAAAGCCTCCTTTGCTTGAGTTAATTCGGTCGAATCTGGCATATCATGATACCACAACCCCATGATTTCTATACGTTGTCTGATGTAGTCGTTGGCGATAGTAAACGGATTGTTATTGTCAGGATCTGTTTCCTCCTTTCTCAACGTTGACTGGTTAGCGCCCATGGTTGTTAGAGGGTATGATTAGATCTCTATTTGTATCTGTGTGTTGACTGAAACACAAGTGCGACAGGTTTGTTGAAATTATCAAGGCATTTATTCTTCTTTTCTTTCATTTAGTGACATCATTCCGCAGTTAGCAACAAGTAATAATACATTTTCACAGTTTTCACGCTTTTAAGGGTATGTATCGTCAATGGGATACATCGTCAAAAGGTTATTCCATCCGCCTATCACTACTCGCACTCGCGACGTTTGCCTCATCCCATTGTACGTAGGAGCATATCCAACCGGATTGAGAAACTGAAACTCTCTCACGATTTTACCATCCTTCACAACAAAGCGATACACGGGTTTACTCTTCTGAAGTTCCTCGAGCAGCTCCCGTAGATCCCATCCAGAGTTAAAGATCGATTTGTTTGGTGGAGCATGTAGATAATTTGATGCCAGGTGATAGTGCGTTTTTAATAGTTGATAAAGCCTTCCGATCGTGATTGAGAATTCATCGTATCCCTCCTCGTCGTCCCAATTCTTGAAGGCTAAACGAATGTGAATAGGTGATCTCCGCGTCATTCTCAACGACTGTTGCTTTTATGCGTTTGTTGTTGAGAAGGAAACGATTCATTGGAATTGGTCAATGGTTTGAAACAAAGACATGACAGGTTAATGCAATTACTTGACGTAAAGCATTCGTAATTAACGACGTCATAATTATGTAATTTAATGACGTCATAATTAGCTGCGATAAGTAATGTATTATTACGCTGCGTTGCTCCCCTACGGTGAACAATAAGGTACTGTATTTTGGACCCAAATTTGCGTTGTGAGGTGTTGCGTATCGTTCGATTGAGGGAAAAGTTTGCTGCGTGTTGTAACAATCAGATGTTTGATTCGTTTATCATATCACCACTTAGGGTCAACCATAAGACAAAACAACGTATCAACAACAAACAACAATAACTAGAATAGAAGAAACAATCCGTGTGGTCAATCAGTGAGGTACATTAAGGTAGATGGTTAGTTGAGCATAATTATTTCGCACAGGGTAGACATGATTGACAACTGTTTGGAGAGTTGATAACTCTTTAGCTGCAGCTGCGACTGGCTTTTGCTTCGGTTGAAGATTGGGTTTAGTTGAATCTTGCACTTTTTTCTCTGCTCTTGAATCGTCCATCTTGCTTTCACTTGGACACGATTCCTCTTTTAATGCGGTGTTTGTTGAGAACTCTTCTTGAGGTTTATTTGGTACGCTTTGTAGAACAGCATGGTCTTTCCTTTCATGTCTTCTTAGATTATAACCATATAGGAATGATTTTGGACACTGCGAGCAAGTGAAATGTTTCATGCTCTTGAAGTTTTTCTGCTTTGTAGGCTCAGAGATATACGAACCACCATCCATCATGAGTGTAAACTGTAAGACTGTTGCTGCATATTCGATATCTGACCTATATCATAACTTTATGAGACGTAAAAGTGACGAGCTAGTAAAAATCTGTCGTTTAAGAATGAGCGTTAGAAATCTGCTGTGCAACATAGTCCAAGTCATATGTAGGGAAGGAACAATCAAAAGTTTTGTTTATAAATTTAGTTTTAG
>NIUQ01004524.1:0-13447 GCA_002796945.1 Plectus sambesii
AAGCTATGTTTCATACGTTTGTGGCAGTCAGAAGCGCTCACTGACGACTTTATTTACCCATAGGCGCCTACAGGTCGTCAATACGCTTGAATTCAATTGCTGAGTACGATGGGCGTAGTTGAGGGAATGATGGGGTACTTTCCTGAGTATTTGGATGCATCTCGCTGTTGAAGATTCCCATGTCAGTTTACAAGAACTTCTCTTTAAAAATTCATGTCTTTTCCACTTTGCCTACGCTCAGATTTCCTAGGTGACTTTTTTTATTCATACTCAGCTATTGATTTTGCGCGCCGCGCGAATTCTGCATTTACCATTTCCATTTACGAACTGAACATTTTCCAAATCAAGTCGAAAGTTTTTCAATAGGAATTAGACATTCTCCAGCGCGAACCGGACACTTTTCAAATTAAATGGGACACTTTTCTATTAAAATGATTAAACAGTGGCCACTTTGATTGGAAGTATCCAATTTAAATTGGATACACGCTGTACAGTGATGTAAGCTGCACCTGAATATTGTCTACAATCCAGCTGACGTGATCTTGATCGGCGTACGGCTTATTATCAATATAAGTTGCTTGCGCTTGTTGCCGAACGATAGCTGAATTGTTGTAGAAATTCAGTTCATAGTGTTGCAGCAGTTCGTCGATCTGAGATTGCCGTGTAAATTTTGCCGCAAAGGTAGGATCGTGTTGAAGTGGATCTTTATCTAAAACGAGTCTTGCAAATAAGCTGAGAGGCAGTGGCGACATCGCTCACAAGGAGGCATTTTCCAATTTTATGTGGCACGTAGAAAGCGCGAAGATTCCCCATGAACATTTTTGGAGTGCCCTTAAGACGATTCATGATGACAGTGTTTTTGTTCAACAGTTAAAATCATGTTATTTTGCATAAAGGTTCAAAAGATAAGAATCATTTGCCGCAAGACTTATACTCTGCTGTGTACAGTGAGTATTACGACAATACTATCGTGAGTCGGCTTTCATTAAGTTATTGGAATGGCTGCTCTCAAACGTTCTTGACATTCAGGTTATTATAATATTTTTCAAAAGCCAGTAGCATGTTAGCTGGTGCGACGATCGAGCTTTACGATCACTATATTAAACATGTCTTACAGTTCAAGCTCTCTTGTGCAGTATGCATGATCACTTTGCCACAATTCCCACTCAGAATTGCCGGTCATGCGCACACCATTGTTGATATATTATTGACATGAATGACTGCACCTTATAAAATTTTAGTTATGTAATCAGACATCCTTCGCAGGCGCGAACTGAACTTTAAAAACTGGCAGAACGGCGTAAATAGATCAAAATTTCGTAACGACTTACAAGTGTTTAACCACTCGTCCTTGCAGTTCCCAATAATAACTGGAATCGGTCCTCTCTTCAATGCGAGATTTTCCAAACGATCGGGGAAAACGTTATGGTCGCCAACAGGACCCCACCGCTCCCAACCATCCCAACCACCCCAGAACGTCTAAAATAGTATAATACTAAAAAAAGGCCTAGGCCTGCTGGAAAATTCTTTCCACAAAAACAGATTTTCTTACCGTATAATCGGAAAACTGTTGAAGATGTCATCTGCTCTCAAAAGATTGAAAGCTAATAGTTTTACTTTCTGATGACCAGTCAGAGATAGTAAAACGGAAAAATTGTAATTTTACCAATGTTTTTGTAACTGCCTCTAGAGAAAGTTAAGAGTGCTCAATTCTGTAAGTGAGAACGCTTGGATGCTCGTCTTAACTAGCTTTCCTTATAACTATATTACCATTTCCATTTATAAAAAGACAGTTTCCAAATCAAAGTGCACTTATTCCAACTCACATCGGTATGAAAAATGTGTCTCTCTGACTTGGAATGTATCGTCATTTAAGTGAAATGAAATCAGTTTGTTGACTCTTGGAAATTTCACTCGTTTTATATACCCATGGCTTTCGAGCAAACATCTCTTTTTCTCACCTCGATATCCGCTACAGTTTTTTGTCGCAGACATTGGAGCATCGATGTTATCAGCGCTTGGCTATGCGAATCCCATTGGGCAGCAGTAATGCAATTCAATTTAACTGCCGCTTGTTTGCTGGTGTCCGTTTGAGTATCAGAGTATGAAATGACGCCTGGCGAAAAGGCACTCCCACTTTCGACTATCGCTCTTATAAACAATCCTGAACCAGTAACATTCGTCATTCCAATAAACCAGAGATACAATAAGGGACATATTTTACTTTCAAAGCAAGAGACTTGAGCAATTAATATAGCAACTGATAGAAGTATCTTGTAAACCAATACTGATAAAAATCAATTCAGCCCCACTTTTAGATAAGTTATTGCATTAAACGCCCGCTCCACTGGATGCGAAAAATTCACCCAACTATTACTGAAGCTGAACTTTCGGGCATAAATAATATCTTAAAGGCAATTTAAGAACTTGACTGTACGATAAAACTCTTGAATGAGTGCTACATACCGTTGGTTAGAGGAGAAAGAGTGAGTAAGGAGACTGATTCACCACCGGCACTTTCACCGTCGATAGTGACAGCATTTGGATCACCGCCGAAATAAGATATATAGCGTTTGACCCAATTCAGCGCTTCAATTTGGTCCAGCATGCCCATGTTTCCAGGAGCGGCCGAATCGCGCGATGAGAAAAATCCTGAAAATATCATTCTCTTAAGGCTTGAGCAAACTTTTTCCAGTTTGAATTTCAAAATTCTTATGACATCTTACGCAAATCATAGCGCGCAGTGATTCTTGATAATTGGTATCGCCAGCTGAACAATTGTAACCGGGTTCCAAAAGGTTTATGCAACCCTTTCGAACGAGATCGTTTGCGCGCACAAATCTTCAAATAAGGCGATATGCGACAGGAGAATTATAAAGCAATGTAGACTGGCTCAAATTCATTGCCTCCACCTTGCTAACTTCAATTAACCGAGATATTCTCCGTTTGGACAGTATATTCTCAATAGTATATTTCGCATGATCCTAAAAAAGTTAGATAAAACTATATACCAAACGCTCCAAGCCGATAGTTGATGGACACAACGATGATGCCTCTACTGACCAAGTTTTTCAAAATTCCTTCAGTGTCCAAATTTCCGGAACCAATCACAAATCCTCCGCCATGAATCCAGAAAAGCACTGGATACTTATTATTCGTAAAGTTGGACATCTGCAAAGAACAGATTATTTTGAGGTAAAATATTCCAAATAAATAAATGCTAAAACGCTCTTATGCCCCTATGAAGCTCTTATGTCAGCAATGACTCGGCGTTTCACGCGCGTCAAGTTAGCATTACAGCCGATCACCGAATACGATTTCAGTATTGCTTTGGCTGAACTTTCATGCGCTTTTCTGCATTTCTTGGACAATGCGTGAATACGCACATATGAGGCATTATTGCTACTGCCACAGATTGTATAACTTCGTTGTTTAAAGTAGTGTTTGAACTGTCGAATGTACAAGATTGCGGCGGGATGACATAATTGATTCTTAGTTTACCTCCCGACGCACTCGTTAACATGTCGCCGGCTGCGACGCAAACTTTCATATGATATGTATACCTTTGGCGTCCAGATGTTCAAGAACAGGCAGTCTTCATCATAACTTCCAGCAGTCGCCGCTTGATGGCAAGCTGCGCCGAAATGAAACGCCAGTATACGGCCAGATGGATCTTTTCTTTGCGTCGGCTGCAAAGTGTCACCAACAATTGTATCAGTAGCCAAAACTTTCAGAATAACCCCAGTAATTAAGTTACGATTTTGCTTTAATCAATAAACGCCGTAATCTCTCACAAAGATCCCGCGAGATTTACTGCTTTCAGCGTCAATAGAATCCAACACTTTTTTGAAGGTACGGGGCAACAAAGATATAATTTATGATTCTTTGGTTGAAACATGAAGTTAATTGTTTAAAAAAGTATTATCTCAGTCATAATCAGCTACGTTACAAGCAGTTTCATAGGATTCTGCAAAAAATGCAGTCCTTTTGTACTGCATGTACAAATTAAATCCGCGGAGTCCTTTGAGAAAATACGACATTTTGCCTCTACGAATACTATTAAATACTTCATTTGTAGAAAAGGCAATATTTGCAATGGTATGACCAAAATTTATTCGTTGAACACAAATCGATTTGTATCGGTCGGTAAAATACAATATGTTGGTCTCACCGCAAAACGATTTTGTCCTGTCGGTGGCTGAGCATACGGTATACCGTAGAAGGCAAATCCATCGGGATTGGTTTGAGTATAACCGATTACTGTAGCGAAACCACCAATTTGCACCGAAACCGTTGAATCAGCGGCACTGACACTGCAGACAACAGTGCACAAAAAAATAAATTGCAGAAATGAAGGTAATTCCATTGCTTATTCCTCCACGACCACCCGCAACTAGATCAGCGAGTGCAAACCTGCAATTTAAATAATTATATTCAGGGCACACTCCTTTGGGGCTTATTAAACTATCATAACAGCGCTAAAGCGTACGATTGTTCATTTCTCATCAAAAAAGATGACAATTCGGATTAATTCTGAAACTGAAGCATAGCAGACTAAAATTATATAAATTTAACGTTAAGCAAACTGAAATTAAGCGACAACTTTTGTTGTTTCTCGTACATTTCAAAAGCCCCAACTATCAACAAAACTCTCGAATCGCTAATAGTGCAAATGCAAAACTGAGTAGCAATCTTGGCGTAAAGTCTAATTGAAAAGATCGAAGTGAGCACTTGAACGCAGATTCAGAGCTTCCAGAAAATTTAATTGACAGCTACGATCCAACAGATTTAGCTGTGTCACATTTAACAATAGCAGTCGTAAATGTAATATCAAGCTAGCCAGGCAACCAATAACTGACGACACGTGTGGTTGTGTACGCGTTGTTCAGCGTTGAACAGTAAAGATGCTCTTTACGTTGTGCTCGCGTACGTAATAATCATGCAAACATGCCGTGTGACAGATATGATAGCATCTGAAAGAACAATACTCTTAGTACGGGCTAGGCAACGCGCATACAGGGTTGCCATTTATACTTATTTTTAAGAGTTTTTCTTAAATTTAGGTGCCCTGTCTTAAATCTTATAAGACACAAATAATTTTTAGACAAAAAAGTAGCAGGCAAACGTGTAAATTTTTGTTATTCGCTGAAAATTTACGGTCGTCTAGTCATTTTTTTGTCTTTCTTGGAGATCAGATGTTACTACTAAAGCCAATTCTTATTTTTCATTAAAAAAAGAAATTTCGAAAAAGTCGCAAAAACGTTGTGATATTTTGTCTTAATTTTTGTCTTAAATTGGAAGCGTTTGTCTTAAAAATTTCTTAAATTTCAGAAAATTTGTCTTAAAAACCGATTTTCGACCTGGCAACCCTGCGCGCATAGTTATATTGGTAGTTAATCAATAGCAACCGCAAATTGAACTTGATCCACATTCTGAAAAATATCTCATACGATTAAAATCAGTTGATACCATTGTCCGTCTGGCGCACTTTTAGGTATAAATCTTGTCAATCTAACGTCCAAAAATATAAGCCTCTTTAAAATTGGCGCCACAATTAGAGCATAATCATTCAATTGTTTCTGCTGCCAAAATTAGTTGCATTTTGACCAAACCCATTTCATATTTAATTGCATAACGCCAATTATTACATGAATCTGTTTCGATTACGAGCAATGTACCGTTGGAAAAACTTGTGAAATTGTTCCAAAAGAGCGTTGGTTTAGTGTTCTTCAGCATCATTTTAGGTAAATTTAAAATTAAAATTCCGACTGACGAAACCCTTTAAGATTGTGTAAAGGATGATATCGAACAAGATGACTAAGAACGAGAAGAAAAAGCTGTTCGTGTATCATACATGGACACTCAAGAAATCCACAAGTTCCTCTGAACAAAAACCAAATTTTTTGATACAATGCGATTTTGCGTTATTTTATTGTTTTGCAGAATTATCACGTGTAATATTTTGCGTGTGCTTCTCTTTGCTCGGCGTCTCACGAACTTTACTAACACCAACTGCGATTAATTGAAAACAATGAAAGCAACGACCTCAAAAGCAGTCTTAACTGCCGGATTACACTTTCGTCGCACGCTGCAGTCATGTGAAGCGGTCATAAAAAATATACGCATTTCTGCTTTACACATTAAAATTTTAAGACAGTTTTAGCGATTTCACTGGTTGAGCGTACGAGCGAAAGTATAATCCAGACTTAAACTCGCCACAACGTCAAAAACGAAGGGAAGATACTTGCAGTCAGAATGTTCACTACTTACACTTGGTAAACTGAGTTTGCGCGCAATCGCATACGATTTGGAGGCAAGTTACGCCGTTCAATCGCGCATATTGATTTTCGCGGGAGTAAAAATTCAGTTTCGATACAATTTTCGCAGATATAGCCACATTTGCCGCGTAACTTTACTGCTTTACATATGCAACACCCACACACTCATTCACCTTCCTACAAATAGCACATTTAGCTACAGTAATGCCGAAATACGACTCATTCTGTGAAAGTCAAAAGTCGGAAAAAATAAATATGCAGCAATATTAAGATTATATGAGTAAGCAAAACATATACGTTAGTCAGGTGACCTCAGATACAGTTCGCGTTGTAATCTAAGCAAAATATCAAGAACACAACTCGAGCAAAAATCAATAACGATAGCTGGGCTGCACGCTAAAGACGGGAACACATTTAATGAGCCATATGGAATGGCTTTTCTTACCAACACACGACAAATAATTACGCATTCACACATGTCATATCAAAAAAGAATAAGAGCAGACATTATACCATGAAAGCTACCGTAACCCACCACTGACCCTAATCAAATTCATCTCGACGCGGACCTTATTACGTTAATGCTGTACGTGAGCATTCTACAACGAAAAATATCGTAACCCACTACTCATCCGAATCAAAAATACCGCGACGCGATCCTAATTATGTGAATCAGATGTGAATCAGGATCTACAGCTTCAGAGATTTCTGAAGGTCGGACAGCTGTTTGACCGACTTCTCCAACTTTTCCTTCTCAGCAGGCGTCAGCAGTTGCTTGACAATGTGCGTGATGCCCTTCTCGCCCAGAACCGACGGCAGCGACAGGTAAACATCGCCATCAATATCATGCAGACCCTGAATAAGGTAATGCTATTTTTGCAACTGAATAAAGACAAATCTAATGAATATTTTAATTTATCGCTTAGATTTTACTAAATTCATCATTTAGATTCAGTACAATGGCCCGATTATACAAGCTTTTCTGAAGTTTTGAAACGCCAATGCGCCCACGTTATGCTACTAACTGTAATGACATATACAATAATCGATGTCGTAAGTCGTGCCATAAAATACCCATGTCCTAAAACTGTTCATAAGATCAAGTCTGGTAACGGAAACGCCACTTTTCTACTATAAAACGTCATTACTTAGCTCAGGAATTCATAATCATGTCATAGCGTAAGCATATTCTAAGTTATGAGCAACTTTAGAAAACGATTCCATTACCGACCCATTATACCGTATATACACATCGCGTAAATACAACCCTGCTGCAGGCGCAAATCGGCGCCAAATTTAAATTGCACACGCAAAACATAGTTGGACGGACAGGCAGGTCTGGGTACGGGTCGCCGGCTAGGTGGGGCGGTGATGAGGGTGATTGTAATAAAAGAAAAAAACAAGTTAAATCTCAGTTAGCCTTAAAGAAACGAAAAAAGTGAAAGGTTACCTTCACATTCACGGAGAGTGCGTAGACGTTTCGGCTATTGCGCATGATGCTTTGTACGATCGTCGCGACTGACATTCCAATTGCCCAGCTTGTGTATCCCTTCAGTTTGATAACTTCGTAAGCGCTAAAATGATTGATAACGGATAACAACCGCAGCTATGGTCAAAATATTTTCATCAGTAACAATAAATCTCGCCAGGCACCGTATTTGGCAAAGATGAGCTCGCTTTTCGGGTGCGAAAATACCGTTTTTCATCAAGAATGATAGTCATTTCTTGATTTTTAAAGAAAGTTTCACGAGGAGTCTACTATACTGTACTGGCGTTAAACGCTCGTGTTTTTGCTAGAGCATCAGTTAATGTTTTATTCTTATTTCATATTCCAGATAGGTTAAAAGCACAAATATAGTATACTATAGCGCATACTGGCATTATGTGGTGTTTATCTTAAAATTTACGTATGTTTACTTCCCTTATAGTCCGATATATGCCGATATAAAGCTAAGTTATTTCGATTTCCCCTCTTCATCCCTACGTGCAACGACAGAACAGTTTCCCTTCTCGCGAAGTAAATGTGATCGTCCATACCTGTCAATGACCTGACGGTGTACTTCCGTCCACTTTTCCTTGTCTTTATCCGAGCCGATGTCGGGATTCACGTCGGTCAGCGTCACACCCGCCACATTTACGCCGCTCCAAACCGCCACTGCAAAATAAAATGGAATACTAAACAGGGAATGGTAATGAAAAAGAATCGCTGATAAACTTCAAAAATGCCCACCTGACAGGCCCACCATTTTCACTTAAATTTAAGAATTTGTCTTAAATTTAGGTGCACTGTCTTAAATCTTATAACACAAAAAAATTTAAGACAAAAATAGGAGCAGGTCCACGTGAAAATTTTTGTCATTAGCTGAAACGTTGCAGTTGTCTTGTGATCTTTTTGTCTTTCTTGGAAATCAGATGTTACTATTAAAGCTTATTCCTCTTTTTCATATAAAAAGAAATGTCAAAAAAGTCTCAAAAAACGATGTTATATTCTGTCTTAAATTGGAAGCGTTTGTCTTAAAAAATTTGTTTTAAAGAACGATTTTCGACCTGGCATCCCTGCCGCCTGAATTGACCGTAATCGATTGCGCTCTGCCTTAGGCTTAAGTTTAGGTTTCGAACCTTGAAGATGGGACTTGTTAAACAGACTTCCGTCCCATTCCTTCATTTATGGATCTAATGACGTCACTTTGCATCCAATCTCGTCGCCCTCGTGCACAGTTTCATCATCTACACATCCAACTCGACGCACGGTTGGCGATATCAAATGCAAAGCTGGCAAAACTGAATATAAAGTGACGAAATACAGTGAAGGGCCGTATAAGAGTGTACGCAGCGGCCAACGTGATCTATTTCGCTACGACAAAAATACGACCTTAAGAGATAACAATAAAAGAGAGACTGCAAATCGTTCGTCTAAAAGAAGCAAGTACTAACCGCTCGAGTCGCCGTGCTCTCCGATGATCCATCCATGGCAGGAAGTCGGGGCGATGTTCAATCGCTGAGACATTATGAAGCGGAAACGAGCTGAGTCGAGGTTCGTACCCGATCCGAACACGCGCTCCTGTGGCAGACCGGACAGCTTCCAGGACACATACGTCATTATGTCCACTGGAATAAAGATACATTTGAGTAGAAATACAGTCAAACAAAAAGTTGATCTAAATATATATATATATTCAGCTGATGACGTTCAATGCGCACATTTTCAAATCGCAATTTGCTCTAAATGAACGGAAATGCGAGAAAGAGAAGTTTGCTGAATGCTCATATTATTAGAATTTGCAATGAATCAATAAATTTTAAATTTAGCGCACGAACGATCAAAGAAACGCACATTTAAAGTAACTTCATACTTATCATTGTAGCAACATGAGTATACAATGACTTTCATTTTCTTTGCTTTACAGCCATTTCAAGCTTGTTTCGACGAAAACATACAAAATTCTCATTTTTAGTCATCAAACAAATACACACAACTGGACTGAATTCGGGCACCCAAAGCCGAAAATTCTAAGAGATTCCCATTTCAGAATTTTCTTCTATCAGGATTTCAGAGCCGTTAAAAAAGCGTGGTATCCAGAGATTCTGAGTTTCAGGATATCTTCCTCATTTTGGAAATTCAAGCACTCTTGAAAAACCTGAGCTTCATAATTCCTCCGATTCAACCCTAATACTAATCGCCGCAATTTGCAGTTTATCTGAGTTCCACACAAAGACAAGCGCCTAACGCCAGTGGGGCAATTTGCCTTCCCCGCGAGACCCTGAGAGACCGAGACCGTAACCGCCAATGCAAAACATATGAGCGGCTAAGCAACGAGTGGCTGCGCACGTCATCGATTTTCTATTTTTTGCATGGAATGGTAAATTTGCCCTACTGGTGTTAGTCACTTTTCTCACAAAGATAGCAAACCTGGGTTGGAGACGATGAGCAGGACGGTATTGGGCGAGTATTTGACCAACTTGGGGATGATGCCGCGGAAGATCTCGACGTTTCGCTCGACCAATGACAGACGACTTTCGCCCTCGCGCTGCCGGGCGCCGGCCGTGACGACGCAGATTCTCGAGTCGGCCGTAATTGCGTAGTCTGAAACCAGATACTGTAAGGGTAGAAGGTACGTAGACAGTACGCTTCACATTACGGATTGCGTAATAACACGCTATACGCGCATGCATACGATACTGCAAAAAGTCAGCGCGTGCGCGTGTGGCGTCTTATAACGCAATTCCGGAATGTGAGGCGTACCGTCCTCGTACGGGTAGAAATATTGAGTGATTCGCTCGGTTCGACCCATTGAGTGATACTTAGAACGCGATAAATCATCACAATCCATCACTTTTGCATTCAATTTCGTCATCTCTGCACTCAATTAGAACGCTAATTTGACGAAATCTTATGCAAAAGTGAAGAATTATGATGAAAGATCCACATGTTCAAACCAGAATGAATAATGGTTGTAACTTTACCAGTATCGGCCTTGATAACGCAATGACGAGTGAACGCCAGGCCGTGCTGCAAGTCCATCATCTCGCCCTTTAATTTGTCCTCTACCACGTCGACCAGACAGATCTCGCTCGCGACGTTCTGAAAATTTACATACCGTATCTGATAGTTAGGCGCCCCTAAGACAGCTAGCGTTTCAAAACGACACGATGAATATCATCAATGTTATCTGATGCGACTCGTTGGGCTTCGACAAACAAACTGCAATGTCCAGCAGTAAAACAGTTAACGTAGACGGCGTGAATTAGGGCAAATGTTCATTGCATACATACGGATTTCTTCCAATAAACGCTCCCCTCAAGCTCAGGTTGAAAAATAATAGCCCAGAGTGTTTATCGGAGGATTTATGGTACTTTGCTCTACTTAAAAAAGTCAAAATATATCAAAACATTGATTACCTGCAGCAAGATACTGTACGCGCAAGCCATTCCGACCTGGCCAACGCCAACGACAGTAATCTTTGCATGAGGCGTCTCGTAGGACGCGGCAACTTCGTGGAACAGACCTTCCGATGTCGAAGAGGCAGCCATGATTCAACTGGAGTGTACAACTGATTATTATCTGAATTATGTAACAATCGTTTAAGGGCGTTTCATTTCATCGCTACCCATAATAATTCGTCACTATTGCATTATATTTCGCAATCTTTGCGTTCAGTTTCATTCAAGCAGTGAACTACTTGAGTTCAAGGATTACGAAATATATTGCAAAAACGACGAATTATAATGAATATCGGTGTATAATAGTGTAATTTGCTTTTAACAGTCAAGGATAGTAGGTCTGATATTTTCAGCCGACTAGGTTTTGTGCAGGACGAAAATCGTTTATAAGGGGAATCGCTTATTCCGATCAAAATCCGCTTGTCCTCATTAACCGGTCTGAGCTATTTCCACTTTACACATAAAAATAGACATAGGAGAAAATCAGCAACCGAAGTATGCGATCGGTGCCACGCGGCAACCGTCTAACAGCGACGTACAGAATCACAATAGGTCTTTATAAAGCTTTATCAGCGTTCACTTTATTCTAATCTCGCGTATTAAAGACCGCTTTTCGACATCAAATGCATCTTTCATATTGGCGCGCATTTCTTCCAAGCACAATTCAGCGTGCAATCGCACAATATCATCACTGTCTTCTGATCTCAGTCGCTTAACCAGTCGGTAAATGTCCAGCAGCGAGTCTTGGATAATCTTAAAGAATTGATATGCCAACTTACAACCACAATTTGCCGATTATTAGCAAGATATCTTCGATTGAATAAGGCAAACAACCTGGAAAGGCTATAGCGCTTCTTGCAATCAATTTTACGCACGTAAAAGATCCAAGAAACGATTAATCATTCTTAGTGAAAAAACGCGTTCAGGCACCGAAAAGCTAGTTCATCCTTGCCAACTACTGTGCCTGGAGAGATTTAGCGTTATTGATCAAAAGCTTTTGACTGTACATTATCGTAAAAATAATAATAGACAAAACTGACCGTTAGCATGTCCTCTTTTGATCCGGCGAGAATCGATCGAACCAAATTGACAGCAGCCCGTCGAACCAAGGCACTTTTCTCAAAGGTCAGTAGTTGGTTGACGCAATAGACAAGCTGAAACGTTTAATGTTATTTACTTTCTAAGTAAAACGTGTTACAATGTTATAAATAATATTGCCTCATAAATACGCGGTGTTTAAAAATGAACTGTGCTTCGCAGCGCAACGCAGGACTAGTAACTTAACTCAGTAGGTTATATTAATATTTCTAAAAAGTAAATTCGTACTAATTGCAAACGTTCCCTATCCGTAGAAACTGTTTAATTCAAAGCTAAATCCCATCCTAAGTAATCAGCGCTAAAAATGCGAATTCAAACTTAATTATAGTACCTCTTGCAAGGTGGACACAATTTTTCGCGTCGAGACCATGCAGAGATCAGCCAAACTACTGAGGGCGGACGCGCGAAGCAATTCATCCTCCTCCTTTACCAACGAAAGGAACGCATTGATCAGCTTGTCGGCGTGGAAGGACGCGAGTGGGCCTAAATTAGGTATAGTAAATTTTTTATAACGGCACAATAAAAATAGCTTATTTAAATAATTCGCTATAATCAGGATCAAATTACTATTTCTGCCAAACTTCTACCGCGGCGAAGAAACGCTTACACCATTATAAACATTAAAGCTAGCCACGTAAGTTTATGAATTTGGAAAATAAAGATAGTTTTACATACTAAAAAGCAAAACTCACTATACTATAGCAAGAACGATTAAGAGAATTACCGTACCTAACTGTCGGCAAACGCGTGCCAAGACCTCGCCGACGTTCGCCCTGACCGCCAAGGTGCGCTCCTGGTGCGACCAATCAGTAAAGAGATCGACAAGCAGAGGTAAAAGGGTATCCGGTCGAACCAGCGTCAACTCCGCCAACGCACCAACCGCCGCCAGAAACACGTAAGAGTCGCTGTCACCAAGATTAGCTGGAAAAGCAGAAGAGCTCATTAGCTAAAATATTGCAAAGTGTTCCCACATATTTTTAATTAGTGGTATTTTTTGAGAATACAGTGACGTTGTAAAATTTCAACTACAACTTACCTTAACCAGTGATGTTCACGGGCCGGCCCGGGCCCGGCCCGGAAAATTTTGGAAAACTGGGCCCGGCCCGGGCCCGGCCCGGAAAATTTCTTAA